>JAANDG010000740.1:0-27500 GCA_036852015.1 Pelodera strongyloides | reverse complement strand
AGTGATGGAAATAAGCGAATAAGTGATATGTGATAGTGTACTCATTTCAGGCTTCCTAGTCTGACAGTGAATCACGATGTCGTGTCGTGTCTTCGTTCTTCATCGGAGCGAGCATATCGCGAGCGAGCATACGACGGACATTGGACATCGTGCGGTACTCCACATGTGGGACAACGAACTATAGGGCAACTCCGGCCACTTGAACACATCATCTAGGCAGGTATGGTTAATATTTTGTTTCCATGTATTTTGTCTCCAAGTCATTTATATAGTTGTGATTGTAACCTCCCGTGGGACGTGAAAGAAAGCGTACGCGAGTGATTACGCGAATCAAGGATACGTAAAGACAAATTTACCCAACAGGGGTGGCTCCCAGCTCCCATTCCATTCAAACGGCATACGGCCAGCTCATTACCCTTAATTTAGAATGGCGCGGCTGCTTGTTAAAATTTCGCATTTAATTGAATTTGTTTAGTGTTACACTTACGCTACTGATGCTTGTGTTTTTCGTTATCAATGACGTATCTAATTTTTAACTTCTTCTTATTTCAGTTGACCCGTGTATCGATCTGGGACGTATCGGCTTAATTGCTACGCAGGGAAGGTATATATATATATGAATACTTTATTCAGTGTAAACCGAAGTAAAGCGGAAGACAAAAAAAATGACAACAATAATATAACAACAACGACAACAACAAAAATAACAATGAGAGTAAAAAAAGCGCATATAACAAGCGACAAAAGATATGTACAACAATGGAATGGAGGTACATGTGAATAACTAAGGGTGAATGTTTCTATTTGCTACTTCATAAAGCTCGATTAAATCAAGCTCGTCAATGCGGGTTTTAAAAGAATCAACGGAACTCGAAAGAACAATAGTATCATGAAGTAGGTTCCACAAACGAGTGGCCCTGTGCTTAAACGAGAACAGAGACTGGGTAAGTTTAACAGAATCCTGAATAAGAGTTAAAGAGTTACCATTTCGACGTGGTCTGTGATTCACCTGAAACATGTTGGCCAAAACCGGATGTGCATTATAACCTCGGACAATTTTGAAACATTCAATGAGATCGAACAAAATTCTACGATGATGGAGAGATTTGAGACCAAAAACAGCAAGACGTTCAGAATAGGAAAACGAGGTATAATAGTCATTGTCAATTCTACGAAGCACACGTTTAGTAAAACGCCGCTGTACCTTTTCAATAGCGTCAATCTCACTTTTCAGGTACGGCGACCAAACGGAGGTTGCATACTCAAGCAGGGGCCTACAATAAGTAACATAAGCTTTACGATAAACATCAATGCTATGATGACAAATGGAACGAAGTATACGATTTGCACAACAAGAAGAAGTACTAATTCTTTGCTTAATATGAGCCTTAAAACACAAATCCGGAGAAAACAAAACACCAAGATCACGAACGACATCAGTTACTGGTGGAATGAGCGCATTATTTAAACGAAGAGGAAAAGAGTGGTGGGTCTTAGTAGTTACAGAAAAATGCTGACACTTTGGCTCAGAAATGGTCATTTTCCATATCTCAGCCCAACTGGAAATATTGCCAAGTTCTTTTTGAAAAGCATTCCAGGCAGGCCAGGGCCCTAGTTTTGGCATAACACGGGAAATCTTAACATCATCCGCGTACATAACAATGGAGCTATCTCCAAGAGAGCAATCGTCAATATCATTAATGAAAATTAAGAAAAGCAACGGGCCTAAAACACTACCCTGAGGTACTCCACTGGAGCAAGGTTTGATAGAAGACAAGGTATTCTGGTATCTAACCTGAAAGGTACGGTTTGCAAGATAAGAACTAATCCAATTAAGCATTATGTCAGAAACTCCATAATTCTTAAGCTTATGTAAGAGAAAACGGTGGTTAACAACATCAAACGCCTTAGCAAAATCAATATAAACACATTCCAAATTATCATCGGATTCTTTAGCAGAGAGCCATTCATATAAGCATAAAAGAAGTTGCGAGGTTGTATTACGGCCTTTCAGGAAGCCAAATTGGTTAAGAGACAAAAAACCGTTAACAGACATGTGGTACGTTAATTTATGCTTAACTACCAATTCAAATAATTTACAAAATGAAGAGGTGAGAGAAATTGGCCGGTAGTTAAGGATGGACGTGCGAGGTGGTTTTTTGGAAAGGGGTGAAACAATCGCATGTCGCCATTCCTTAGGAACCTTCCCAGTTAAAAACGATTTGTTAAAAAATTTACACAATAGGGGCATTAAAACTACTTTAAGATGTTTTATAACAAAAGAAGAAATCCCTTCAGGAGTAAAAGATTTCTTGGGGCTCAAGTTTTTCATTGCATTCTCAACAGAGGACAGAGTGAACAATTCATCTTCAAATGGAACGGAAACATCTTTTCGGGAGAGAAAAGGTAGAGGACAATCATCATCAGATAAATAAACAGAATGGAAATAAGTGGCGAATGAATCAGCAATACTAGACTCCTTGGTGAGAAACTCACCTTTCATATTCGGATCTTCAAATCTCCTCGATATGGCCTGCGGGTCCTTCGTCTTGGAGTTGAGATACGCGTAAAAGCGTTTAGGGTCATTAGAAAAAACAGCTCTACGTTCAATATTAGCTTCAAATTTCTTACACAACGAGCGATAACGCTTATCAGAACACTCAAAATTTTCTTGGCCACCAGGTTCATCAATTTGCAAAAGAGCTACTTCAGTACGTTCTTTTGCTCTTTCAATATGAGCAGGTAGCTACACGGAGGGCGTACGAAACACCGTGAAGATGTTTCTTATCACGGAAAGGAAGATATCAAATGGATAGATACCCTAAGATGAACCTTAGTCAGCTTAGTGTTACTTTGTGAAATATGTTTCATGTGTTTATATATTGTATATTATATATTGTATTAAGTGTAGCTCGTTACTTTATTAGAAAACTAGCTGTATAACGCTGCCCATTTTCGTTTACGTTTTGACTTTTAACTGAACGTCATCATATAGAAGGATTATTTTTCTACTATATATCTATGCCTCTACTCTTATTGTTGGATGTATCTACTATATTCACCAGTTGAATTTTAACTCTTACTAACATAACTTTGTACTTACAGTTGGGTTGTCTATCTACTTTGTCTTTTGTTGCGTATTCTTACTTAGTAACTTACGAAAATTCGCCCAGATGTATCACTAATATCATTATTATCGTATCGTTTTGTGCTGTGAGTGAAGTAAAGTTATTCTACATATTTCTTGTTTGTTGGTTACTGTGTGGATTTACCGTTTTATTGTATTACTTAATATGGAATAAACAGGCGGCGGGGCATTTCACGCCCATTTTCCCGCGCTCCCGGCGCACCTGCGGCCCAACTTTTGAAGCGGGGCCGCGCGCTCCGGACCCCGTCTTGGTGGCGCCTCCCCCCTGGACCCGCACTTTTCAGCGCGCCGCCCCGCGTTGTTTAGCGCGCCGCCCCGCACCCAAAGTTTCACGTTGTTTGGTGGGAACGTTAAAACCGTGCGGAGCCCATCGTTGAACAGAAGAAGTGTGCTGGAGATGTCTGAGAAAACGATCGATAATAGGAAGCCATCGATGTTTTTTGACTTCTTTTTAAAAATGTTTTTTTTTCAACAGATTGTCCGAGGCTAGATGTAATTACGTAGTTTTGCAATTGCCCAATGTCTGAAGAGTTTATATGAATTGCCGTTTTTGTGTCTCGCGGGTAGGAAATATGTGCTTTTTTATTTTTTTTTGATTTTCAGTTACTCTCTGGTCACTTCGCCATATGAGTGTATCGTCTTTCCTTTTCATGCCAATTTTACGCCAATTCTTTACTTTCTGTGTGTCCGATTGTCGGTTATTTTTCTTGTGTTTTTTTACGTTCTATGTGTCTGTTGTTTTTATTATTGTTTATTTGATAATTAGGTAAACGTACACCTTTTTAGTGGGATAGCCGATAGCCAGCCATGTTCGGCATACCATTTCTGGAGAGGTCAGTGGGCACATTTTTCAAGCTCCAGAAGTTGGACGATGGCCTGGATCGTCTCAACTATTACGTCACTTCGTGTATGCTGGCCGGATTCGCCGTTATGATATCTGCCAAACAGTATGTTCTTTTTCCTTGTCTTTTTTTCATAGTCATGATGGATCAGATTATTATGTCGGGTATTCCTTCTGTCCATTATGCCTCCCCCGAGGTGGCACCAATTCTGTTGTCATTTGTTATTCCCAGACTATATGTCCCGTATTCATCGTTTGCTGAGCCATACTTTGATCCAAATGCCCAAATTGATTATCCGTTCTGAAGTTTTGGTCTAGTTTGCTATGCTATTTTTCCTGGCCTCGCTTAGAGTATTGGTATGAGAAATGTGAACCTTTTCCCGTTTCTGTCTTTTAAATTTGATGATTTTTTTCTATTTCTCTATTTTCAGGTATGTCGGTTCTCCTATCCAATGCTGGGCGCCTAATGAGTTTAGTGGCGGATGGCAAAGTTATGCGGACGACATTTGCTTTATCCAATCAACATATTTCGTCAGCCCGTCCGATCCAAATGATCAAATCTACAGCTCCAGAGACGATCCGGTGCGTTTTTCATCAATTGAACAAATACTATTGATAAACAAAATAGGAAAGAAAAAATCTCATTATAAGAGGAGGAGATGTTGAATATGGCCTGTTTAAAGGATGAGTTCGGTTCATTTCGCTTTCTCCTACAGTTAGTATGTTCGTATGTACAGTTAGTATTCTTATTTTTATAAATACTTTATTCCAGAACATGCGCATCTCCTATTACCAATGGGTGCCGGTCTTCCTTGCGCTTCAGGCGGTTTTCTTCATGCTTCCAAATTTTCTTTGGAAGCAGCTGCACGGATGTTCTGGTAAGGGTTGGTTTGGTGCGATTGTACGATTTCCGATTATTTTCGTCAAACCAAAACCACGTCCGTTTTGTCTGGTCTTCTCTTGATCTTTTCGTAGTTCGTTCAATCGAGCATCGGGGATGTAGATTTGACATTTGATCTGGTTGTAGGTGAAAGGTGATGGCAAAAATTGCGAAAACACCACTCATATTCGCAGATTTACTATGCAGCGTGTGTTGTGTATTGTAACTAGCATACTGTTGTCACAAATTCTTATGTGAATGTGAAAAAGAAAAAGCTGGTGTTTTGTGTTTTCCAGCCGCTAATCGGAAAATGAATTCTCTGTGTGAATGAGTATACGAACCGTGTTGTTCTTTTAGGAGTTGATATTGCGCCAATTGTTGCCGAAGCAAAGGATTTGAGAAGATTTCCCATTGAAGAACGCAAAGATGCGGTATGTTTTGAGCTATTAGTATTATTGGTTATGTTTTTAAGTGTCAGCCCTATTACTTACGTAGCAACGTAACTCATATATTGCACAAATACTTTGGATGTGGTCAGCCATTTCTATTAATTTGTTAATTAAAAGTAGTTTTTTTGGTTAAAGCGAAATACCGGCCGGTTTTTGAAACGCATCTCAAATATCAGCATTCTTATGCATTTATGCTAAAAGGGGTCTATTGGGGTCTATTTTTTATTCAAATTTATGCTCATTTGCATGTGAAGCATAGGAAAGCAGGGAGTACACGATACGTTTCAAACACCGGCCGGTATTTCGCTCTAAGCGCAAAACACGTCTGGAGGTATGGCCTGTATGGGGAATTGAACCCCAGACCGCTCGCATGCTAAGCGAGCGCTCTACCCCTGAGCTATAACCCCTGTGATGTGCTCTATTTGTTGCAGGTGAGAAGGCTTGCCACTGTGCTAAGGGAGTCCCTTTACACTGAGAATCATTCCAACAGAGGTCGTTTCGCATCGTACAGGTATTTTAATGGTTTTCAATTATGACTTATCTAATTATGTTTTTCGTCAAGTGTATCCAAATTCAAGGATTCAAAATTCAATTTTTTGTAGCCGGGATGTTAATTTAATAGATTTGTAAATTTGTTTAGTTTACCATTCTGTATATTCCGTGCCCAGAGCTGTTTGCCCGGAAACTGTCGTTAATTTGCGTTTGCCTGTGGCGCTAAAAATTTAACGGATATTCTCCTACTTTAAGTAAACATTTGTAGAAGATGCACTTTACTACTTTACTTTAAATTTCATCATTTTTCTTCTTTTAGACCGTATAGTGGACTGGGCAACTTTGAGACGACTGTGTACGTGTTCACCAAGTTCCTCTACTTTGCCAACGTTTCTCTGCAGCTATACACCGTCATCAAATACTTTGGCCACAGTTCATTTTTGGGATTGAGCGTAAGTTTATGGCTTTTTAAATATTTTTATCCGTCGTTGTTAAGTGCTATTTTGGGTTTCTCGGTGTTGCTAACTGACCTTCCCCGTTTGTAGGAAATTGGGGAACCGTTTGGTAGTGTTTTTTTAATGGAAATCTTTTGCGACCGGTTACCGACTATTTTTGGTGGTCTCAGTGAAAAAAAAATGTTTCATGTCGTGTATGTGTATGTAATCTCGTAATCTGTTGACTTGTGGTTTTCTTCTTGTGGTTCCAATGTTCCATTTGTATTGTAAAACAAAATTGTAAAGAAATTGTTGTGTGTTTCAGACTTTGAGCGACCTGCTGAATGGACGTGAGTGGGAGGAGAGCGGTGTGTTCCCCCGTGTCACCTTCTGTGACATTGACATTCGGGTGCTGGCCAATCAGCAGAAGTACACCCTTCAGTGCGCCCTCATGGTCAACATGGTCAACGAGAAGATCTACCTCTTCCTCTGGTAGGCCGTGGCTCTTTCTTACTTTATTCTCCTGATTGTGAATTTGTGAATTCAAGAAGAAGCGTGAAGTGAAGGTTGCGTCCTTTTTACTTTACGGTTTGTTGCGCCCAGAGTTGTTAGGTTTATCACATTGTTACTGGTATAGTGTAAAGCGGTATGACACCTGACACATGGTTTGTGAAACGTTTGCTGAACTCCTCTTCTGGACAACTGCATAAAATGTGCTCCGGCGAACAGTCCAGCAGTCGCTCATAGAAATTTGCATTGTATTGTAAATGAAAATTTGGTTGTTCTGCATGTGATCCAAAACCACGTGCAAACCGCTTTAACTTTATTGACCAAAAAAACGTTTATTTTCTGTGTTCAGGTTCGGTTTGTTTTTTTCAGCTTCAGACTCCAGTTTCACTTGTATCTTGTGGTTTCAGTGTTCACTCTCAGTTTCTACAATTTCAGTTGTTCTTCTTCAGGTTCTGGTTCGCGATGCTGCTCGTGGTCAACATCTGCTCCTTCTTACACACTCTCATCAACATGTGCTTCCGCAGAGAAATGATGGTTGGCAAGTAAGTCAGACGAGTTTAGTTACTACTTTTTATTGATATCAAACTTGCACCGAAAGCTACCATGTTTTGTGGATGACAACACTTTTTTTAATCCGCAGTGAATTATAATATTTTATTACGCACACATACAATTCATGAGAAAAATATATGCAACGTACAGTTTTGTCGACTAAAGCAACAGTAGCACAAATATGAAGAAGCTTTTTATCAAACTCGCACCGAATGATACCATGTTATGTGGATGATAACACTTTTTTTAATCCGCAGTGAATTCAACGCGTTACGGCACTTATTCAAGGGGGGCTTAAACTTTCTACCATGAAAGATAGAATGTGTGTGTTGCGCTTCAGTGGATGTGTGGCAATGGCAATTTATGTGCACTTTGACAGAATACATAATGTAACATAATTTGCATATGAAACATGGTAGTATAGTTATAAGTAGAGTATACGTTTCAAAAACCTCGTGCCTACCTACCGCAACGCGGCTTTAAAAAATTTTTTTAACCTCCCAATATTATCGTTACCAATCAAATCACCAATGTGAGGTGTGATGTTGATAGTTGATGGTGTAATGCTTCTTACCGGTCTTGAGTGGTTTCTAATTTGTAGTTTGGAGATATGCGCGTACTTGGGTTCCAGCCTCTGTTGCACAACTTCTTGGTGTATTATGTATTTAATAAATAAATAAAAGAATTATTCCAATGTACACGTGTGTTTCAGATGGCTTCGTGCGCACCCGGTTATCCTTTCGAGAAGCACCTCGCCTGCCGCAGTGAGAGCTTTCACAAACAAATGGCTTTTGTGTGGTGGGTTATTATTGATTTTTTAATTGCTGAATTACTGCTGTAGTTGCTTAGAATAGCCTTACCGGACAAGCGGGACAAGGATGCGAAGAGTGTGCAATTGTAAGAAGCATTGATCTTTGTAGTGTGTCTGTGTGTCTGTGTGTGAAACGCGAGAATTTGCATTGTCCAAATTAACCTCCGGATTACGGATATGATCAAATTCAATTATGGAACTGTTTACTGATGTTTTGCTGTAATTGTAAGATGTTTTGATGTGTGTTAAGAAGTTAAACGCTGTTTTTCACTGCTATAGAAAGGGTCGTGTGGAGTGGAAATTGAAATATAAACTTACAATCTATCACAGACTCCACGCGTTCACCAAGAGCTTAATTATAGCTCACCGCAAGAGCTTGCCTTCTTTGTGCCTACGACTCTTTGAGGCCCATTTCAAATGACCCCTATTTTTGATGATTCCATCTGATACTCCTCCATGTCGGATATAGTAGGCGGAAGTTTTTTCCAATTTTTAGTCGCAAATTCATGCAGTTTTCAGCTAATTGGCCAATAACACAATTGCCACGCCCAATAGAGCATATTGCCCAATTAGCGCGGAGGGGCGTGATAACTGCGATATATAGTTGGGTATGGCTGGCCATGGTAAATTGCTGAATACTGCGTGAATTTTGCGCTTGAAAATTAGAAAAATATCCTATCCTACTATATTTGACATGGAGAATCAGACGGAATCATCAAAAACAGGGGTCACTTGAAATGGGCCTGCCCCTTTAACATTCATAACTTCATGTCTTTGTCTTTAACTTAATTGTGACTATTTTCCAGATGGGGTGCTCGCACTCCGCTTCATTGAGCAGCGTGCCGGTGTCTTTGTCGCTATGCAGATCTGCCAGAAGATGTTCTCCGAGTTTGTGGAACAGGTCAGTGTTACTGTAACTTTTTCTTGTTTACGGTCTGGTCTGGGTACCTGACAACCTGGCCATTGGGCAGCTGCAGTATATATCCAGTGCATGTTTAAAGCGGTACAGCACATGGCTTGCTGCAAAGTCAAAACGTATGCTGGTCATTGGCTGTGCATGTGCACTTTTGGTTCAGATGGACATATAAACATGGTACATGGTACTGTAGGTGTAGTAATAACTAAAGCGTTTTAATTGAAAACCACGTGATGTACCGCTTTGTTGGATTGTGTAAAATGAAAAATAGGAGGAACTATGAGTAGTCTTATTGGAGGAAAGAGCGAAAGAGATTAAGTGACATATCTGGGTATTTTCTAGTAGTGATGAAACAGGCAGAATATAGGCAATGTGTGATATTGAATTTCAGTTTATATTGGTTACTGTAGCTGTATTTTTTAGTCGCGTCCGGATACGGTTTCTACCACAGACTTTGACAAGAGTGGGGACCTCTCGAATCCCGTGTTCCCGCCACCCAATGTGTCTACGCTCAAAAAGAGGGTCTAATTGCCTAATTGACATAATTAAATTGCGACCCTAGGGTCTGGTAATCTTTTAATGAGAATCCTGTGACATTCAGTTAGTTGGTTTTTTTCGTATTTAGCCCTTGCCCCTGTTACATTATATTTTGGAAACGTTTATCAGTATTAATTAGATATACGTATCACCATGCTCATAAATTCTGCTAATCAGTTAATTGCCTTAATTTCGTTATTTCACTTTTTGTTATGGGTTATAGATCTCTCATTTGAATTTAAATGTTGTCTTTCTTTACGCGATCTTCAGGGAATTTTAATTTATAGGTTTTGTTTTGTTTGGTTAGTGAAAGGACTGAGGTTTTTATTTTGCGCTACAAAAAGTTGTTTATTTTGATTCATCCCCAGTTTTCTCATATTAAGAATTGTGAATTAGAGAGTTGGTATTTTCTCGTACGTATGCATCTTGTGAAGTTTTTGTTTCAATTGGTTGAAAATGTTTTGCGAATAAAAATTACTGTCCCAAATTAGGAAACAATGGGGAATAATTCTTTATTGAATACAATAGAATAATGATTGGGTTCTGGGGTGGACTTCCTCCTCCAGTAGATCTGCCGCGGACCTCCGCGTACAGTAGACGAATAGTGACGGCGCGGACTTCCTCGTCCGTCACGGGATAGGGCCTGACTCCAGGCTCAGGTTGAAACAATGAATAGGATGCGACGTCGATGCGAACGTCGATGCGAATCCCGATACCTCAATATAGGCGTATTTATTGATTGACTAGATATGCAAATACTTATAATATATGGGCTGGATTCACACTTTAGACGTTATCCACTTATGTGATTCTCTTAGGTTAACTGATTACGTTTCACGGTCACGTTAGTCGTGACACTCCCGGGGAAGCGAGAGTTTATGGCTTCCGTTGTTCTAATGCTCTGTAGTTGCCACGCGGGACTTTAATAGTAATATACTTTTATGATCAATGAGGTTTAACTTAGCTTTAGTGCGTTCTTGTCTGTTCCACGTTCTCAAATGATGGTGTGTTATCAGTTTGTTCTCCCGCAGGGGCCTCCGGGCGGCGAAGGAATAGAATCCTGGGTATCTTCCTAAACAGCTTTGTAAGGATGTGATTTCTAAAGCACAATTTTTCGGATTCCCTGCTTTAGAATAGCTTGTGAGAAGTTGCTAAAATTAGAAAATAGAATCAACTTCGTAAATAATTGTTCGCAATTAGCATATAGCATAACTGTGTGTACTAATCGAAAAAAAATGAAAAGTAAACTTCTCTTTGTCTTCTATAATTCGATTCCAAATCTGTAAATTCTTCCTCAGTGTTCCATTTCTCGCATCTTGATAGTTTTCTCTTTACCAAGCGTAGATTGACTTTTAGTTATAAGCCACGACGACTATCCCAGACCCCTCCTCATGATTCCTGGTGAAATTTGCATTCATATTGCAACATCTTCATTAATTAGTTGCGAAGCGTATGGGAGAATTTGGCTAGCACTTTTTGATTATTATGAAAATTTATATAGTCGGGTTTTTCACAGATTTTTATGAATCAGATTTTATGTACTTCTTTATGCACTCTTACATGTACTTCTTTTCCTGAAGGGATTTAGATGTCGTTTGCTTTTTAGTACTAGTGGTTTATTCCGTGGGAATTGACTCTTCGAATGTGAGTTTTCATATTTAGTTTTGTAGAAATGTGCGCAACTTAACGCCATGTGAACTGGGTATTGATCTATCTTCGTTACGCTAGTTTTGGCGTGGGACTCTCGTAAACTTACCTTCGCTAGGTTATTTTCTGTTTTACTTTCTGTTTTCCTCGATTGCAGGTTATGGTTATTTATAACCGTTTTAGTATGGGTACATAATAGTCCTCTTTTACTTTGTGGTTCATTCATCAGACTTCCCGTATTCACGAAAAAACTGCAAGGCGTCATTTTCTTCGCTTTGGCAATTTTCGTGTTTTTGAAACTGCGATTCTTCGGTTGAACTACTATAATCTTTTGTCTCTGGTGCGTTATCTAACACGTGTGGATTTTCGGATTGCATTAACTGTAATCGTTGTCTATTTTGGCCATAGTTACCATTTTTATTTCTATCTCTCCATCCTTGGTTTTGGTGTCCATTTTTAGTGCAATTGTAATCTACCCGAGGCGACTGCCTTGGTTGATTTTGATTACGATGCCAATTTCCCGGTCTATTATTGTTGAAGATCGGCTGTTCACGAGCTACGTGTTCTCCATAATCTTGGTATTCTCTCTGGTTTCTCGTCCATGCATTTTGATCACAATCAGTTTGTCTAAATGGAAGTTTTCTTTCGTCGCCATATGGTACTGGTTGACTGCTCTGTTCGTAAGCAATTTGATTGATTCTGAAATAGGACGAACTTTGATGTGGTCTATTTTCCGAAATCGAATTCACTCCAGTGATCGCGTGATTAGTAGGACAGTGTCTAATATTGTGATCTTTGTGACACTTCTTGCATGTTTCTTTACAGATTCGAGATTTGTGATCGGTTTCCAGGCAAATATAACAGGCGTTTTCTCTCATGATTATTTCTTTAATCTTGTTTAGTGTTACAGGTTGTGTGCAATTGGTAGTTCTATGGGTCTATGGCCTCTTTCCTTGCAGATCAGACAATTTTTGTACAAAGCGATTTCGTT
This sequence comes from Pelodera strongyloides, assembly GCA_036852015.1. Lineage (NCBI taxonomy): Eukaryota > Metazoa > Nematoda > Chromadorea > Rhabditida > Rhabditidae > Pelodera > Pelodera strongyloides. The sequence continues at coordinate 15,292 of JAANDG010000740.1, read as the reverse complement.
GTATCTCTGCTCTCGCTCTTTATTTTCTTCGTCAATTATGTTAATTTGCTTCAGAATTTCATAGAATAGCATTTCAGTATCCCACTCAAATCCTTGTGCGCGTTCCAATCGTGTGACCTGTGTAATTAAGTCTTGTGGGAACTTGAGTTTGATCATATCTCTGAATTGGATATTGTCAATGTTTTCATGTAGTTCCATTCTGCCGCATAACGCTCTTAATTGGAAATATGTCTTTTTGAGGCTTTCAGGGTTACCTTGGGCCATCGGCGTGGTTTTGATTGCTGAATTAATCGCTCTTTTCTTATTGATAGGATCATTGTATTGTTCAAGAATGCATGCGATTGCCAGGTCATAATTTTCACCGGTTGTTGGAAATTGATCTAACATGTGTTTGACTGGTCCGTCGCATGAGTTCTTCAGCATGCATAGTTTTTGAACCTTTGTGTAATCCTGAGTATGTACCATTTCCTTGAATAATTCCCAAAATGTATCAAATTGTGCATTATCACCTGTGAACGTTGGGATCTTTATCTCCACCAATCCTCTGTCAAGCTTGACATTCTGTTTGTATACTGGCGTATGATGTGAGGGTTTGTTTTGTGAAAGATCATGGTATCTCTGATACAACTGTTGCCCTTGAGTCATATTCTCAATGCTTGGTCTCGGAGTTTGATACTGGTTTTCAGATAGGGAAGTATGATTTGTTTTCTCTGGGTCAGATTGGTTGCTTTCATGTTGGCTAGTACTGTACGAACTTAAGTGAATTGCTGTGTTAACTCTAGCTTGAGAGGAACTTCTTTGCGTCAAGCTTTCTTCTACTGATGCCGCTGCGTGAGCAAGTTGCTTATTTTTGTTACGTTCTTGGGCGTTATCACCTGACCACTTATCCAGCAAATCATTCAATCTGTTTTGTCTGCGTTCTAGCTTTCCCATAATTTCTTCTACATCTCGCTGTATCATGTATTCTTCGAACTCTGCTTGGAGATCTTCGTCGGTTATTTTATCACTGCTGTCGGTTACCCAATTTTCAATCCTACTTTTATGTGATTCAATTGCTTCAATAATTTTTTCTACTATGACAATGTAATAATTCTTTTTTCCTTGGAATTCCTCATCTGTCATGTCTAGGTAAGATTCTGCATCTGGAATTAGTGAGTTTTTCGCTCTATTACAGTACATAGAAATGTTACGTTTCAATTGGGTAAGTGTTGTTTTCTGAGACTTAGGAGATAATTCATGTCTACTCATTCTTTTGAACAATTAGGAATGAAGAGTCAGAGAAAGTATGAAGGTGCAAGATGCAAGATATGTAATGGATGCAAGATGTGTAAGGTTTGTGGCCCAGTGGGACTTTTTTGTGGCCCAGTGGGACTTTTTTGTGGCCCAGTGGGACTTTTTGTGGCCCAGTGGGACTTTTTCAAAGGCTTTTCCGGGGAATATAGACCGGACGGTGCACCACTGTCCCAAATTAGGAAACAATGGGGAATAATTCTTTATTGAATACAATAGAATAATGATTGGGTTCTGGGGTGGACTTCCTCCTCCAGTAGATCTGCCGCGGACCTCCGCGTACAGTAGACGAATAGTGACGGCGCGGACTTCCTCGTCCGTCACGGGATAGGGCCTGACTCCAGGCTCAGGTTGAAACAATGAATAGGATGCGACGTCGATGCGAACGTCGATGCGAATCCCGATACCTCAATATAGGCGTATTTATTGATTGACTAGATATGCAAATACTTATAATATATGGGCTGGATTCACACTTTAGACGTTATCCACTTATGTGATTCTCTTAGGTTAACTGATTACGTTTCACGGTCACGTTAGTCGTGACAATTACAGGGTGTTTTTGTTTTTACAGTATGTTGGACGGGATTGAAAGTCGTGAGAATGCGTAACATTCAAATTAGTATAGTTAGAATACCTCTGGGGGCGTCGTGGCTCACTGGCAAAGTTCTCGTCTCTCACCCATACGACCCGGGTTCGAATCCCGCCCAGTTCTACCATCTTGCAGACATGCCACGGCGTCGGGAATAAAGTTAAGGCGCTCCCCTTGACTAGCCGTTTCGCTCTGTATTATCTTCTGTGCCGTCTTCTGTTTACTTCACTCTATGGGACACATCATCGGCTAAGAGACACCGCCTTGGATTGGAGCTAAAATGAAGATCTCCGACTTCGAGCGCAAAACGGGACCCTGGATTCTACATGCTTAAGTCTATGTGTGATGATTGTATGTCTGAATAAAGTGGTATTCACAACTGTGCCTGATTTTCACAATGAGTGACTTTGAATAAGCAGATCGTTATGCCTTTCTTTTCCCTTTTATCGTAGGCTATTTGGGAGTCATGTTGACCTAAATCGGGGGTGAGCGTTGTAAGGGAGAGAGGGTAGGAGAAGGGCATGTATTTACTGGGTGCTCTTGGATTTTATGCTAATTTTATTATTGTATTTTTGGTAATTATAATTTGGTATAATTGTAATTGTAATTTTTATTGGTAAGTTTATTATTGTATGTGAATAAACGTGATATTGCCAAGCAAAATGGTGCGCCAGTCCAATTCAGCTTTCATATGAATATTGTACTCATTTTTTTTTACTTTTTACCTATACTTCGTCCTAGCTAAGCTTATAGTTTGAGTGATAAATTTTGAGTACGGATACTGTGGTTTGTCTTTTTTAATACTTTGCATGTATTTTGTTACTTTTACTGCTCGTGTATCTTTGAGATATACGATATATAACGTTAGCGCTTGTTGTTTATTGGAGAAAAAAAGCCCGAAATTTTCTTTAGAAAATGTGGCTCTTTGAAACTTGCCGAACTTTTCCAATGGTTCCCGATTCTAGAGTTTTTTTGTTGTCCGAGATCTTTATTATTATCTATTTGCTGGAGGGTTTTATAAGGAATGTTGAGATAGCATGCACATCCTCAGTTACAGATATAATATGTGTGGTTACCGATAACTATGTAGCGTACCTGGTACGTGGCTCTGTAAATGTGGGGTTAATTACATCCTACTGTATGATAAATTATTATATTACTGTAGTTGTTATGCAGTAAGTCGCAAACACTGTTTTGCCCATACCATAGAACTTCACTTATGATTGAGAGTAACCCCCGCATATTCCTGTAAATCAACAATGTTTTTATTTGGTGCTTTTATTTTAATCAGATTTGCATTTTCACGTTTCATAGTTATTCATTATGGTAGTGCCTTTACAAAACTTGTGCGACATTTTATGTTCGTAATAAATGTTATGTTAAGTTACAGTACCATTATGTTTTTAATTATTCCTGTGCAACATATGCTATATGCAAATTTATGTGTACAACTTGAATATATAACTGAAATTCAAAACTACGTGTCATGACTCTTTAAAAAAACATAAATCAAATAAGTGGAAGTTAAGTTGCGCTTGACACTCCGTCCTATTTGCATATTTTAGCAATAAATTTTCCTTGGCTTGTGGAGGATAACAGAAAAACGATGCACTATGTGTGTTGTTGATACATGATTTAAAATTTATATAAATTATGGGATTATTTCTTTTATGAAGGCGTTTTTTTACAAAACTGATTATAAGCCTCATCTTAGTGGTCTACGTCTCGGACTATGTAACTGTTACTCTCTTATTCTTTACACGAATTCGCTATTACTCCCTCCCGGAACGGACCTCCCAACAACGAAACTCTAGAGTTGCGCGCGGCAACAGTTTGGGGGTGTTTCCCGCAAAAGAATTTGATGCGCGCCGCAAAAGTTTTTTCACCGTCTCTAGTTGCCGTTTTGGTGCGGGAAACACCCCCAAACTGTTGCGGGAAACACTCCCAAACCGTTGCCGAAAAGGTGCGGAAACGGTGAGGAAAAGTTGCAACTGCAAAAAGAAAGCAACGTGTTGGATGCGAACCCTACACTCTTGTTAGATACTTTCTCTAAACAGCGCCCTAGACCACTCTGCCAAACGACAAATGTGAGGCATGTGCTTGCGGAAAAATATTAGTACAACAACTGCACTTACGGCAGATCCTCCGAGCGCTTTCAAAAGTGTTGCCGAAAATGTGCGGAAATGGTGCGGGGCGCAACTTGCGCCCCGCACCATTTCCGCACCGTTTCCGCACCTTTTCGGGAAACACTTTGCGCGCCATTTCTATTCCGCGCGCATTTTGTTTCCCATTCCTTTGCGGCGCGCATTTTGTTTCCCGAAATGGGGCGGCGCGCAACCCATGGACTATAAGTGAAGGAGGACAAGGTCGTAGTGGAGTTCGGAGATGCTCCTGCTGCACCGCCTCGATAATACCGTTCAGTCCACAGTGCATGATAAACAAACGAAGGCGTGGGTGTCCTGGAAAGAACGCGAGAAATTTAATATTCTTATTTTCAATGAAAACAAGATTATTAAAGAATATTAAACAAGAATGTTATTAATTTTCCACAACAAATGCAATGAAATCCTGCCTAACAGGTCACTTTGAGGGAGCCACGTAGCCAAATCGACATTTGTTACGGACATTTCTTGCACCAGCTGAAAGTGTAATGCTATTAGACTCATATGAGATGTGTGAATGTAAATATATGAAGAAAAAACTTACTTGAAGGAGGGAAAGAGTGAAAGAGAAAGATTAACTGTCGCAAAACAGTTGTTCAGTGGTGAATACTGTTGGGTTGTAGCTTCACATAAACAGAGATTATAAAACAGCAAACCGGATACCCGGAAAACATATATGTAGTAATACGGTATTCAAGCGGCTTGACATGTGGCTTTGAAAGGCGTTATACATATCTGCATTCCCATGTATTTCGATTCGAACTTGGGTCGGCTGGATACAAAGCGCGGACGCTTCTACTAGGCCACTGGGCCCACCCCCATATTTTCACAATACTTTTTCTAATGATGCCATACGCTGTGTGTATCCATGACAGATTCGAAAAGTTTTATTGCATACTAGCACGGATATACATCTGCCCAACACTTGGTTAGATTCCATATGGCAACCCTAAGGCCCTAAGGCATTTTTCTCATGCGCTAACATCTGTACCTGTACCTTGGTAATCTCCATCTCCAGCACGCCCCTTTCTCTCACTTCTATAAGTCAGGTTTCTGCTATATCGCACATCTGTATTTCAACGTACTGTAATGAATGTTGCGGGAAATTGCACGCTTTTTACTCTAAATATATTTTTTGGCATACAACATATGGGAGGCTTTGTCGTAGGCTGTGACAAAGGCTAAGGCATTATTGTTAGGCCGAGGCCTAACAATAATGCCTCTTAGGCTTTGTCTTAGGCTGTGACAAAGGCTAAGGCATTATTGTTAGGCCGAGGCTTGTGTTTTTAGGGTCGGTTTAACAGCCATGTTGGGAACTCCATATGGTCTGGAGCAACTGAACTACTTAATAACGTCGTGCATGCTGGTCGTTTTTGCTCTACTGGTCGCAGCGAAACAGTATGTTTACTCTTTCTTTTTTAAGTTAGTGTTACAGTGCCTTTTGTAGGAGCCGAAAACTTTTGATGCGTGTTCGTATCAAAAGTGGTTTCCGAACAAAATGTTAGTTTCATTGTATATTGGCAAAGACTAACCTCAGCTTCCTAAAAAGTATACGGTATAGTTTTATAGAATATTTACCGTCCACGAAATTCGGCCTTGCGTCGGCAAGTCCCGGCTTTCACTCTCTCCGTAGTGCACGGGAACGTGAACTACTGAACTCATCTTACTTCCGCAGAGTAACGCACATCTCCAAATATATAAACAAACAAAGTTCGCAACTTTAAATAATATTTTCTCCTCTTCTAGGTACATCGGTTCTCCAATCCGATGTTATGCACCATATCCGTTCACTCCTATTTTGCAAATTTATGCCGAAAATACATGTTTCACCAATTCGACAACCTATTTCATCCCTAACAACCAAAGCTACGTCGGCTGGCACGATCCAGTGAGTTTATTTATTTGTTTATTTATTGCACCAAGAAGATGCGCACAAAAAGTCGACACATTTTTAAGTTATTTTATGTGTCGTTTCATTGCAGAATGTTCGGATTTTGCATTATCAGTGGGTTCCCGTTTTTCTGGCCCTCCAAGCCGTTTTGTTCGTGTTGCCAAATTTTCTGTGGAATCAGCTTCACGGATATTCAGGTGGGTTTAAAGCGAAATGCCGGCCGGTATGAAGCACATCGCCACTTAATTCTTACGTATTTATGCTAAGTTACTCGAATTCAGCTCGATTTTTATTCAAATTTATATTCATTTGCAAATGCCGCGCAAAAATACTGGTGTATTCGATGTGTTTCAAAAGCCGGCCGGAATTTCGCTTTAATTTGTATTGTATACCGAACATAAGCCAAATTCCCTACTAAGATTCGCTCGGGGAACTAGTGCACTGGAGACAGACAATAGCTTCGTAGTAACAGTAGTTGGAGAAATAGGCCAAGCACCCACTCTAGGGTTCGCGGCGGTAGCACCAGGGGTTCGCGAACGTCATGTGACACACCCGTGGCGCACCCTCGCGCTCCGTAAGAGGTACGTGGCGCCCTCTCTAAATTTTTTGTGCGCAGCGACGGTGCAGCGTCATATTACGGTAATGTGAAGCCAACTGATATGCTGAGAATCAGCGTAGGCTTTCCCCAATTTCTTCACACTTTTACAGGAATTTTGGGATTATTTCGGGCGAGACTGTATTTCGGTTAGGAATACCTTATATCTTATCTCATATTTATTCAAGCAGTTATTTTTAGGAACTAATTTTGATTCCATCTTCGCCGAGGCAATTGGAATCAGCAGACAATCCGTTAAAGAACGCAAAGTCACTGTATGTTCTTTTTTATCTATTGTGGTGTTTTGTGTAGACAACGGTATATTGCATTGCGACCCTACCGTAGTAATGCGAGCTCACCGCTGTTATGCGACTTTATCCTAGTAATCTTATCTTACCGTAGTGTTGGTCAACTGGTAGCGGTTTGAATGATAGAACTTTGCACACTAACAAGCTATACTCCCGCTATGCGTCACAGGTGGAGAGACTTGCCACTGTGCTCAGAGAGTCCCTGCAAGCAGTTACGCAATGTTATGGAGGACTCTTCGCCTCGTATAGGTATTTTTTACAGTATTTACATTTGAGCGTGGTTATTTTTAAGGCACGAGTTTAAAAAGAGCACAACGTAGCGGCTCCCTTGAACTTTTACTGTGGCGAGCATGGCTGGAGCATCGGGTGAACGGTGTTAGTGGTGGAATATGAGTACCCCGACCCCGACCGAGTGAACCCCGATTCTGGTTGCTAAATAAACTTGTGCTTTGGGCTGGTTTTTTCTCCCAGCCGAGAATTTCCCCACTTTTGTGTAAGAGAAGCAGAAACCAGAACGAGTGTAGAGAAGGTGGTTAAAGTTGGCACTGTCCTTGGACCCCGCGCTTCGTTCTGGTCCACTGAAGTATTGCGCTCCAGAGTTATACAGAACGGGTTGCCATCCCTGTTCCGAGAAATTCCAAGAAATCTTCCCAGGTTTGTGCCTGGTACCCTGGTTGCACCGTTTTTTCACCACCCGGTCGGTGTAACCAGTCAAGCGCGTTAGCAATACACGTGAGGTTTTCGCTGGGGTAGGTTACAGGCTTCTCCTTATTTAGTGTGCTCTCTCGGCCCTCTCACGCTGCCCGTCAAAAGCAGAGAAGCCGAGAGAGCACGTTCAACAGGAGACGCCCGCCTGTAACTTACCCGAGCGTCAAATTTTTGTGAAAACGGCCAAAGATACACAATCGGCCCGTCGAGGACCAATTAGCAAACGTTAAAGCGAAATACTAGCCCCTTTGGAAAATTTCCATATGATAAGCAAATCATATGTATCCTATGCTATTTTGCGCAATCGTCCACGGCAATAGCGCAAAATTAGCATAGGATACATAGGATTTGCTTATCATATGCAAATTTTCCAAGGGGGCTAGTATTTCGCTTTAAAAAGCTTACTTTTTTCAGACTGCTCGGCTGCTATGAGACCATCGTCCTAATGTTCACCAAGTGTCTCTATTTGGCGAACGTTGGGCTGCAGTTGGTCATCATGAATCAGTATATCGGGCAGAGTCCACTGTGGGGATTAAACGTGAGGCATTGAGAATTTTGGCACCTAATCTAATAATTTATTTCCAGTTGCATGAGTTTTTTCAGTTGATAAAGGGTGATAATACTGTAAATTAAATGGAAAATCAAAGAAAAAAGAAAGTACTAAGCCACTAAAGCCATTAAAAATAACCGTAAAAGTAAGAAAAAGGGTGATAACGTAACATAGCGTTTGTGCGGAGTAGTTGAACGTAGTGAATTGGCTACCCAGTAGTAGGTGCAACATGTTGCTACATGTTATGTTGAGAGTTGTTGTGGATTGTGAAATAATTGAATTAACATAACATAACATTGAATAAACATATTACGAACATAAAATGTCGCACAAGTTTTGTCGAGGCAATACCACAATGAATAACTATGGAACGTGAAAATGTAAATCTGATGATTAAAATAAAAGCACCAAATAAAAACATTAGGTTTACAGGAATAGGCGAGGGTTACTCTCAATCATAAGTGAAGTTCTATGGACAAAACAGTGTCTGCGAACATTCCTAGTCACCCGAGGGATTATAATTTTGATACGACCACGTATCAAAATTATAATCCCTCGGGTGACTAGGAATTGAATTGTGAAAGAATTGGTTTAGGATAAGCTGATAGCTGTTTTCAGACGTTGTGCGACCTCATCAGTGGCCATGAAACGGCGGAGAGCACTATTTTCCCTCGAATCGGATACTGTGATGTGGACGTCAGGCTATTCAATATCGAAAGGCGTTACAGTGTGCAATGCTCGATCACAGTTAACATGTACAACGAGAAGATCTATCTCTTCCTCTGGTAGGCTCTAATTGCACTTTTATAATTTCACTTTTACTGTTATTTTACTGGGTGTGCGCGCGTACCGTTACAGTACTTTATCGTAGCGATTCGCAGTTTCATCTCGTTGCGGTAAACGTCGAGCATATGACCAGAGAGGCCGGCGTTATGAGAGAAGTGTGTGTGTATGTGTGTGTGTGTGAGTGTGTGTGTGTGTGTGTATGTGTGTGTGTGTGTGTGTGTGTGTGTGTGTGTGTGTGTGTGTGTGTGTGAGAGAGAGAGAGTAAGCTAAACAAACCGATTCAGGTTCTGGTTCTCCATGCTGCTTGCCCTCAACACGTGTTCGTTCTTCAGCATTCTTATCAACATGAGTCTCCCAGTTTGCAGGAAGATGCTGGTTGGCGAGTAAGTAAATTCAAATTCAAAACAAATTAGTTTTTTGTGCAGTTCATGCTTTGTAGAGCTGCAAAATACCGGTCTAATACGGATTGTCAGGAATGCAAATGCAAATTTTGTGCTGGCTTGCAAAATGACTTTTAAATTTGCATGCCCACTATGGAAATCAGCAATCTACTACGATCCAAAATTTTTATAGAGTTCATAGTTTTATATTGATTTACTCCTTCCAATTAAAAGATTTTGCTTTGTAAAACATGTCTTTCGGAATTTAATACCATCATCTTTCGATACAAGGAAACTATTTGAGCACTTGATTCTCGTGAGCCTCCTCCTTTAAAGCGAAATGCTAGCCCCTTTGGAAAATTTGCATATGATAAGCAAATCCTATGCTAATGTTGTACGATCGTCCACGGTCGTACAAAATTAGCATAGGATACATAGGATTTGCTTTTCATATGCAAATTTTCCAAAGAGGCTAGCATTTCGCTTTAAAGGGATCGGCTCACCTCAAATTGTGTCTGTTTTTTCTGTTTCTTTATTTTCTATAAGGGATAATAAAAATTTGGAATACAAAAAGTAGTGTTATATTTTAATACTCACGAAGATATTAGGTGATAAAGTGGTGGATCGATCGGCCCGAAATGAAAAAGTGTTAATTGTCCCATACAAACAAGGCAGGACAATTACACTTTTTCATTTCGGGCCGATCGATCCACCACTTTATCACCTAATATATTCGTGAGTATTGAAATAGAACACTACTTTTTGTATTCCAAATTTTTATTATCCCTTATAGAAAATAAAGAAACAAAAAAACAGGCACAATTTAAGGTGAGCCGATCCCTTTAACGCCCCGCACAATATGCACATGTTTCAGCTGGCTCCGTTCGCACCCGAATCTCCCTTCGTCGGACGCCGTGACAGATTTTACACACGAATGGCTTTTGTGCGGTGTGTTACTATAATCCTCAGAATAGGATTTAAGGCGAAATATTGGCCGGTTTTTGAAACGCATCTCAAATAGCAGCATTATAATGCAGTTATGCTAAAAGGGGTCTATTGGGGTCTATTTTTTATTCAAATTTACGCTCATTTGCATATGAAGCATAAGAAACAGCGAGCACACGATGCGTTTCAAAAACCGGCCGGTATTTCGCTTTAACTTTTATAGGGCAAAACAATTAAAGCAAGAGGAAAAACAGCAGGTCCCACCGAATAAAAATAAAGGCGCCAAGTCCCTCATTAGTTACGGGGAACATAAAAGGCGGAACATTAATATGCAGAATCCAACTTTATGGAACTATGCATAAGGCCTTCTTGCTGTTCTCACGACTAGAATAATACAAAACTAAGAACCTGTTGTTGTCAGTTCAGAAACATAGAATAGACTGAATAGAGTCTCAAAAATCTTTAAAGCGTAATACTAGTCCCTTTGGAAAATTTGCATATGATAATATAATATAATATAATATTTATTACGCACACAAAAAATGTACACGCACAGTTTGTCGATCGTCCACGGCAATCGCGCAAAATTAGCATGGGATACATCGGATTTGCTTATCATATGCAAATTTTCCAAAGGGGCTAGTGTTTCGCTTTAAATTTTGTGAAACGATATTCTCCCTTATGTTTATCTCGCTGAACGATAGCACCAAGTTTGTTACCAAAAAACGGGCATAGAAAATTTTTCACTTACAACTTGTTTTACTTAAAGCGAAACACCGGCCGGTTTTTGAAACGCATCTCAAGTACTTGCATTCCTACGCATTTATGCAACGTGAGGTCTAATTTGGGTCTAGTTTTTATTCTAATTTATGTTCATTTGCATAAGATTCATAAGAATGCGGGAGTATTCGATGTGTTTCAAAAACCGGCCGGTATTTCGCTTTAATTATTTACAGATGGTGTGCTAGCGCTTCGTTTTATTGAGCAGCGTGCCGGGATATCCGTCGTCATGCAGCTTTGCCAGAGAATGTTCTCCGAATATGTGGAGAAGGTGTGTTTTAATTTAAAATTAAAGCCAAATACCGGCCGGTTTTTGAAACGCATCAAATACACCAGCATTCTTGTGCGGCTTATGCAAATGAACATAAATTAGAATAAAAAATCCTGCTAAATTCGAGTAACTTAGCATAAATACATAAAAATTTAGTTGTTCACTATGTGTTTCAAAAACCGGCCGGTATTTCGCTTTAAATTTAGTTCTAATGCAAAACAATGAGCGTTCGCGGGAATCGAACCCACAAACATTTTTACTGTTTTTACTTGATTTTATAGTATAGCTTGTACGATGGATTGACGCAATAATCTCCGTTTTTTAATAGTACCAGGTGTTGATTGGGTTACAGAGAGAAACAAATAATATCCAAAAAAACCGTCAGTAGCCGGTCACCAAATGGTTTTCAATGAAAAAACCATTTGGTGACCATTAGGAGAAAACTTGGTCACGACAAGGTCACCAAGCTGTCACCAAAAGGGTTGGTCTACGAACTTGCAATTGAAAATAATCATCAGGTGGACATAGTGTATTTTGACTTTGCAAAGGCTTTTGACCGTGTTTCTCACAAGAAACTACTTGGGAAGCTTAGAACCATGTTGTTTCCTGAGTATATCTGTAGATGGATACAAAATTGGTTAGAAGACCGTAAGATGATTGGCCGTGTTGGTAACTCTACTTCTAATGTCGTTGAATGTATAAGTGGTGTGCCGCAAGGCTCAGTTTTAGGCCCTATACTGTTCACCCTTTTTACAGCAGATCTCGCTACATGTTTAAGAAATATGGGTATTAAATTCATTATGTATGCTGATGATATTAAAATCTATAGAGAAATTTCTCAGCCTTCTGATAGAATAGATTTGCAAAGTGCTATTAATGTTGTTTATGAATGGTCTGTGAAATTTCAATTACCTTTGGCCCCTCATAAGTGTCAATCATTGTATTTAGGCACACGTAATCCCAAGGTGGATTACATTTGCAATGGTTCTACGATATCGAAGGTAATCGAAATTAAAGACCTCGGTTTCATTATAACCGATAATCTCAGTTTTACTAAACATGTTTCGTTTGTTTGTAATCAGGCGAGGAAGAGAATGTTTGCACTATTTCGAACTCTCAAAACCCATAAGACCAGAATTCTCGTCCTTGCCTACACTTTGTATGTACGTTCAATTCTTGAATCGGGTTCTGTAGTCTTCAACCCTTATAAGAAAAAGGATAAGCTGGCTCTCGAAAGAGTCCAGAATATATTTACTAAGCGTATTTTCATGAGATCTCACTTGCTTAAGTACAATGAAACTCCCTCTAGTAATGATAGAAATGTTTCTTTAAACTTGGAATCACTAGTAGATCGAAGAAAGTGTGCTGATGCTAAAATGCTCCGGAAAATCTTGGCCGGTAAGTGTGGAATACACTTACAAAATATGTACAAGTTTCGAGTTTCTATCACACGTAGAGGTAGATCAAAGGTCATTATTTCCAGAGTAATTAAGATGGTACGCAGACACTCATTCGTACATCGAACCTCGTTAATGATTGAGAGCAATCCCGCTATATTTTCCCGTTAGTAGCGTTTAATGTATGATCTCCTGTATATTGTTACATTTTTTTTATTCACTTTCTATGTCTTTGTTTGTGTATTTTATCGACAAACTGTGCGTGTACATTTTTTGTGTGCGTAATAAATATTATTATATTATTATATAAAAAAAACCAGGAAAACGTCACCAGGTGACCAAGTGGGGTTCCTCACTTATGGGGTTTGCAAGTATGCCGAAAAAATTGTCTGGGAAAAATGAGTCTTGGAACGATTTTATAATTTCTCATGTTATATATTCATTCTTAGTTCCAAAGTACGGTACCTCGTGTACATACTTGCAAGAAATTGTTGCATACTTGCAAACCCCATTAGATATGTGTGTGTTTTTATAACTTTCTTTTAGGATCGCAATGAGAAGAGCGGAGACGGGAAGTAAGATTCCAACAACGATCAACCACGATGCATAGAGGCAACACGAAGTGGCTGTAATTGGATGGCAATCTACTATATTATAAGATTTATTTTTATCTTTCAAAACACACACCCATATCGACTTCGTCTCTCAATTAGACTTGAACCAACAAGAACTAACAACTAACTTCTTGTGCCTCCGCAAACTTATATTTAATAATTTTCCGCTTTCATCTCAACTTCATATGCCCTACTGTATGTAAATTGATTTATTTGTTTTGTTTTTCTTTTATAATATTTCTCACACTTGTTTTTTTTTACTTAGGTCCCTTGACCCTTGTCCGTATCTGTACGATATGCTGCGAAGCGCTGTATTTTGCAATATTGTTACCTTATGAAATACATTATCTTGATCGTTTTCGCATCATCAATAAACTATTATTGTAAATATTGTAATTGAAGTGAATAGACGGTTCGTAACTTCCAACCTCAGCGCTCGAATTGCTGTAGCCATAATAAAAATAAGAAATGTCGAGCTTGCTTGTATGTTACAAAGTGTTAAAAAGAAGAGTCAAGGCTTAGGCTTAGGCTATCCTGGTATCCTATGTATATCCTGGTATTTCTATGCGTCACTTACTTATAAGGAATTTCCTGTCTCCGCTGTTATTTCAATTTTTAATCAACATTATTCATAGACGATCGACAAAGTACGTCAACATTATAGGCAAGCAGAAAAGAACGTTATATTGCTCTCATTTCTTTCATAACATACAGTTCAATAAAGGCCATGGGAAACTAACAAACGTTTTTGGTTACCGTATCCCGCCGCAAAGACTAATATACATTGGAATACAATCGTTTGTTTCGTGAGTCCTAACGCGAAATCTTTTAATATTTTTGTTTAGATGCCATATATTTAAGAACAAGAATATGTTGATTCTTATCGGTTTAGAAAAATGGAAGCTATTGGCTGTATTATAAGATGATCAATCACAGATCACAGTGGGTAATGAAATTTTGGTTGGAACATTCTAAAACGTGCGGAGCACATCGTTGAACTGAAGAAGTGTGTTAGAGGTGTCTGAGGAAACCGATCGATAATAGGAAATCATCGTTATTTTTGACATCATGTTTTTATTTTATAAATTTTTGTTCCAACAGATTGTTCGAGGCTAATTGATGTAATTATATAGAGTAGTATCGCAATTGCCTACTGCCTGAAGAGTTTATATGAATTGCCGTTTGTGTCTCGCGGTTAGGAAATAAAATATGTGCCTTTTTTTATTTTGTCTTGATTTTCAGTTACTCTCTGTTCACTTCACCATATCAGTGTATAATATTTTCTTTTCATGCCTATTTTACACCAATTCTTCTGTGTGTCCGATTGTCGGTTATTTTTCTTGTGTTTTTTTACGTTCTATGTGTCTGTTGTTTTTATTATTGTTTATTTGATGATTAGGTAAACGTACACCTTTTTAGTGGGAGTGCCGATTGCCAGCCATGTTCGGCATACCATTTCTGGAGAGGTCAGTGGGCACATTTTTCAAGCTCCAGAAGTTGGACGATGGCCTGGATCGTCTCAACTATTACATCACTTCGTGTATGCTGGTCGGATTCGCGCTTATGATATCGGCAAAACAGTATGTTCTTTTTCCTTCCTTGCTTATTTTTTTATATTCATGATGAATCAGATTATTATGTCTGTTATTTTTGTCCATTATTCCTCCCCCGATGTGGCACTAGTTCTGTTGTCATTTGTTAGTGCCAGACTATATGTCCCGTATTCATCGTTTGCTGAGCCCTACTTTGATCCAAATGGCCAAATTGATTATCCGTTCTGAAGGTTTGGCCTAGTTACCTAGTTTTCTGTGCTATTTTTCCTGGCCTCGTTTCTAGTATTTAGTATTGGTATGAGAAATGAGAACGGTTTCGTCGGTTTCTGTTATGTCTTATAAAATAAACCTGACGATTTTTTTCTATTTCTGTATTTTCAGGTATGTCGGTTCTCCTATCCAATGCTGGGCGCCTAATGAGTTTAGTGGCGGATGGCAAAGTTATGCGGACGACATTTGCTTTATCAAAT
>JAANDG010000739.1:0-64295 GCA_036852015.1 Pelodera strongyloides | reverse complement strand
GCAAGATGTATTTCAGTTGAAACTGATCTTGCCACACTGTTTTTCAGAAAACCCTGTGGCAAGATGTATTTCAGTTGAAACTGAATCTTGCCACACGGTTTTCTCTAGAAAAACCCTGTGGCAAGATGTATTTCAGTTGAAACTGATCTTGCCACACTGTTTTCAGCAAGAAAACCCTGTGGCAAGATGTATTTCAGTTGAAACTGATCTTGCCACACTGTTTTCAGCTAGAAAACCCTGTGGCAAGATGTATTTCAGTTGAAACTGATCTTGCCACACTGTTTTCAGCAAGAAAACCCTGTGGCAAGATGTATTTCAGTTGAAACTGATCTTGCCACACTGTTTTCAACTAGAAAACCCTGTGGCAAGATGTATTTCAGTTGAAACTGATCTTGCCACACTGTTTTCACTAGAAAAACCCTGTGGCAAGATGTATTTCAGTTGAAACTGATCTTGCCACACTGTTTTCAAACAGAAAACCCTGTGGCAAGATGTATTTCACTTGAAACTGATCTTGCCACACTATTTCAAGCAGAAAACCCTGTGGCAAGATGTATTTCACTTGAAACTGATCTTGCCACACTGTTTTCAAGCAGAAAACCCTGTGGCAAGATGTATTTCACTTGAAACTGATCTTGCCACACTGTTTTCAAGCAGAAAGCCCTGTGGCAAGATGTATTTCACTTCAAACTGATCTTGCCACACTGAGAAAACCCTGTGGCGAGATGTATTTCATTTCAAACTGGTCTTACCACAGTGTTTTAGGGACTAAACACCGTGGCAGTGGCAAGATATTTGCCACATTTGCCAGTTTTCTGATCTCGCCACAGTGTTTTGGGGACTTAAATTATGTGATAAGATATTTGCCAGTTGTTCTCATCTCGCCACAGTGCTTGGTTGTTTGGGCTTGTTTCTAATCTCATCACGGCAAGGGACACATATGTGTTAGTTATACCATGTATCCTACTATGTGCGAACTTTTTTCTTTTTAGGTGACAGCCGAGTGGAAGTGGGCTCAGGGTGGCGATGACACGTGCGGAATCTGTCGAATGCCATTTGAAGCATGTTGCGTCGACTGCAAAGCTCCCGGAGACGAGTGTCCACTGGTCGGTTTTTTTAGTTACTTACATTTTTTAGCAGCTGTGGTATCTGTACATAAATTTGTTTCAACAGTGCCCTGGTTTTAAAGCGATATAACGGCCGGTTTTTGAAGCGTGTGTTGGACAATTGTTTTCCCGTTGCTTGCATACGACTTTAATTAGACAAAAAACGTGTTTGTACACTTTACAGGTTGTTGGAGCAGTGTGTCGACATCCGTTTCATATGCACTGTATTGAGAAATGGACACAAAGTCAGAATCAGCCGAAACCCCAGTGCCCCTTGTGTCGACAGGAGTGGAAGTAAGCCTTTGCGGAATAAATTTGTTGATTCGGCTTGTGCTGGCTTTGGGGCACGTAATTGCAAACACGGAATGGAACTCAAAGACGAGTAAGGGCGCACAATCTTATTATATAAAAGAGTAAATGTAGCCTAATTTGCATACCGACGTGCGTTACGAAATGCAAATTTTCGACAATTGTTCCGCGTGTTCGGGTATAAAAAGAGTGTCGCAGCTCAATATCGAAGTATGCGTATGCAATTGTTTCCTATTATGTGAATTTCCTATGATACGTTTGAAACTTTGTATATAAGTATGCCCATGCTAAATCAATCATATTTCCATGTAAGTCGCCTCAGGCGGCGTGAGCCATCTGGTTTGTTTATAATACATGACTTGTGAGGGAAGTTTTTCCAGCATACTGCGTATTTCATATGTTTCGTAAATCATATGTATTGCCGCTTTACATGTGTTCACACTGTTTAGGAAGGAATATATTGTGCTGAAAATCTAGAGTAGAAAGAGTACATATAAAATGATTGCTTTGTGCGGCAAGTCTATATTTTTTTCTGGCTACGGTACCTGGCCGAACTGTTTGTTGGAGAATAACTCTGTGAATTCTAGGCTTCAAGCAATGCGGTTTTCACAGTAATATTTCTGAAATTCCGGACATTCTGTACAAATAAATTGATGAAAACTTTTTTCTCGTGGGCCTCTCCCTACATGAAATTAAATTTACATGAAAGTAAATGAATGCGCAATACTAGCTTACTTTTAGTGGATACTTGTTTTAGAGCTTTCTGAAGAAGGCGGCAATCGAATCGCATCATTATATGAAGAAATACAAAAAGAAGTACAAACTAAATATCTGGAAATTGGGAGTTGATGTTGATTTGGTTTCAAGTCACAAGGCTTCTCACTCCATTTTTAAATTTTTGAGCATAACATTTGATTTTTATATTAGTTTTGATGGTTCATTTATGTACATACATAGAATAGATCTATTCTACTATAAGCTTGTTTTTTTTAAAGAATTGTGAATATCTTTTTGATATAGTGCTTTAGTTTGTGGAATGTTTTCTGATCATCCGTGATTTAACAAACCACTCTATATATATATAGCTTCGGAGCTTCATTTTTTTTTTGGTTCTATGTTTTGATTCCCCCAAAAATCGCCGTGATATGATCTCTATCAATAAATGTTTCATTTCTCAATTTGTTTTGAAATTGTTTTGAAACCAATGCATGTACGTTGTTCATATTTAGTAGAAGGAATCGACGCTGTTGATTTGTCTGAGGACATTTGTAAACTTGGTGATATTTCGTTTTTAGCTTTCCAATAACGCATACATAAATACAGTTGATGTCTGCCGTGGGAAGGGTGGCTACCTGTGGAGTTCGGGTTTGTATTTATCAGATAATATATTTATATTTCACGTCCAATTTAAGCAATAAATAATACTGCGAAGTTGTACCGTAGACCTTGGGTAATTCAGCACTAATTGGCGCGCGTTGCGCTTTGTAAAAGTCCTGTGGTGTAGCACATTCACTTAGTTCAGTTCAGCATTCCTTAAGTCTGTTTGTCATTCATTCCAGTCTAATTTTCTTTATTCTTTCAGGCTTATTCGACAAAGCCTGCCGTGAAGGGGTCCACATCGTACAGGATCACGTCTACTGTAAGGAGAGTGCGAAACGAGGCACCGCAAGTAGTTTCCGCCAAGGACTGTTTTTCTAAGTAAGGTTTCTCGTTGGCTGACTCATTCAAGTATTCAGTGTCAGTTTTCTCAACCGTTGTGCAATGTTGCACAATAGGAAAAGGATCTCTGTTAGTTAGATAAAGGGAAAATAGCACGATATCGCTAGAGAGTTAGGGAGCAGAGCACAGGAAAGCAAGGGAACTGGGATGGTCAAGATTTTCGTATTGAGTCACTCACTAAGATGTCTTTAAATGGGCAGCGAGGTGCATGGTGTTCTTTCCCATTGTGGGATATCTTTGTTCTAACATAAGTTACTTATGATGCGTGCTCTGGTGCCGTCTTATAATGGTCTAGCATTAAATTGGTATTTAAAGATTATTATGGTTTGATTGGTAGTGTTTCTGTCCTCTGCATCTGTCTCCCGAACCTCCTTAATTGAGGTAACCCGATTCAGTTCGCCACATCAATTATCACCCTTCAATTGTTCAGGATGTCGTTGTCTGCTCCCTCCACTTCTTCCATTGTCACTCAAAATTTTGACAATTTCCTGATATTGGACTTTGAAGCGACGTGCGAAGACAATGTCCGCATTACTCCTTGCCAGGTATAGTTCCGAACAAACAGTTTCATTTTTCATTATCACTGGCGTACTGTAACTTAAGATTTGACATGGAAAGCTTTGTCGGCCTACCGTAAGTTAATACATTTACAGTAGCTTGAATATTTTTTAACCTTAGTTTCGTTTCCTTACCCTAATATTCTAGGAGATAATCGAGTTCCCGGTGATCCGTCTTTGTGCGAAGACATTTGACGAAGTGGATAGATTCCACACATATGTACGACCCACGGAGAGACCGATGCTAACGTCTTTCTGTACTTCACTCACTGGAATCGTACAGGTCAGTTATACAGGAACATGCCTCGGTTTTCGAATCGTACAGGTCAGTTATACAGGAACATGACTCGGTTTTCGAATCGTACAGGTCAGTTATACAGGAACATGACTCGGTTTTCGAACTCGAACTTGTTTATATCAAAGTTCAATCTAGCAAAAAATACAGATTTCCTTTCCTTGTAGTTAGTCATTGTATTCAGTCTAACAATCCAATAAGCTAGTCACTGAGCAATCTAATATAAGATATTGATTTAGCTTATGCTTCGCCATTGTCATTCTAAGATCGCGCGTTTCCCGTAGCCTAATTAATTGTATGTACTTTTAATATAAAAATGTTCCAGGGAATGGTAGATGACCAACCCACTTTTTCGGATGCCCTTCAATCGTTTGACGTTTGGATGAAGGAACGGGATCTTGATTCTCAAAGGACAGTCTTTGTCACATGCGGTGACTGGGACCTAAAGACAATGCTGCCCTCCGAAGCCAAGTACAAGAATATTACACTACCAAGGTACTGATAATAAATACCAAGCGAATAGCACGATCCAACATACCGTAGTCTGTAATTATTAGAAACTGAGGTTCTAACTACGGTAGTCTGCTGGCATTTTTAGCTTACGAGATTTTGTGGAACTTACAGTTTTTTCTATTTGCATGTATGTGCATAGTTCGCCTGTACTCTTGCCCATCAAACAAAGTATAAAAATTAGGTACTTCGACGACTGGATCAACATAAAGAAATCGTTTTGTGATCACCGTGGTTACTTTGCTCGCGGACTAATGGATTTACTGAAGGATCTGGATTTGAAACATCAGGTTCGTTTTATTCCACACGCAGAGGCCATATTCACCACTCCGATTCCATTGGGGAAATATTCCCTGGGGACAGAAAATCGCATTCTAATGTGAGACACGCAGCGAAAATGATGGGGAACTCTTCATGGGGAATTGAGTGGTGCATACGACCTCAGCTTTTTTTCCCTGAGCAACCCCCAAGGAATGAGTAGTTTACAAGCGCGGATTTGGTTTGGCGTGATTTGAGTCGAAATGAGTCTACCGTCTCCTTACTCTTACATATTTCTTGAAAAATGTATTCGTTCCTTGCAGGGTCGCCATCACAGTGGAATTGACGATGTTATAAACATAGCCGCAGTTACCAAGGCCTTAGCAACAGAAGGTTACCTCTTCAAAATCAACGGAGGAGAAAACATGCCAAAACGATTCCCAAATAGAATCGTCAAACATTGAACTTGAGTAATATAATAAAGTCAATTGCCGCACCTGTTCCCTTATACACAGTAAACGTTCCACATTCAAAGGCAATCAGAGAAAAGACCTAGACAAAACAAAAGGAAAGTTTATTCACGTTTATATGCACAAAATGGGAATAGAAAAGAAAAGAGAAAACGCAATCTGGCACGATTAAAAGAAATTAACAAACAAAACAAGTAACAGTTTGTAGCACAGATGCTTCACATTGACGTATAAAATGTAGAATCAGAAATTCGGCAGTTTGATTATTTCTTTCCAGACTTCTTGATTCCGCCCTCGACTGAAAACGAGACAATTTACACACTGAATAACATAACATACATAATGCACCATGGTCAACGACCCGCATACAACTCTTAGAAAAGCATTCAAATTAACAGGTTTAACAATTAGAACAATATTACCATACCCAACCTTTCCCATAAGTCTTGAATCAGCTAATTTTCGAGTAACAGCAGGTAACACATGCTTACCGAAAGGTCCTCTCTGTGAGGCCTTAACAGCCAGTTCCTTCATCTTTTTCTGATCTTCCAACTGCTTCTTTTTGAACTCAATATCCTCCTAAACATTATACTGTGAAATAAGAAATAAACACATCTATTAGCATACTTAGCATATGGTTTGAGTGAGAACGATAAAGAGATTCAGTTTGATGTTGAGTAAAACCATAGATGAATAACTTAATCTAAAGGCAGATTGGCAGTGCACATACACAAGCCGTAACGTTAACGTGTCATAGAGCTTTTAAGTGCACGTTCGCCGAATTCCACGAATAGCACGGTGCAAAAGCGATCTATACCTTCACGCTCAAAGAAAAATCGGTGCATTTGTGTCTTCGTGCTGAGACCTTTATTCTTTATTTCCGCTCCTACTGTAGCAAGTTTCAAAATCCGCTTACATATGGAACGCGAACGTGCACTTAAAAGCTCTATCAGGTGCACCAAGCAACGAATTGCTGATTTGCTAAAGAGAAAACAACCAAAGTACCCTACAAAACACATAAATATATAGAAGTGCCTACCTCTGTCAAGCACTTCTCGCCTTTCTTGGCGTGCTTCAGGGGCTTCAGCTTTCCTCCTTGACGTCCAGACATTTTATCTGTAATTGTAATATCAACAATCGATACTCTTTTAGTATTGTATGTTATCCAGTTGAAACACCGAACGTGTCTAATACAAACATGCATAGTTCTACGTAGCGTAGTTTAGTCTGCAGAACAAGCTCAGAGAAACACGCCCCTACCTAATTAAGACTGAAACAGTTGCAAAGCGTGACACTTCGGAGCCTTCATTTTCCCGTCCCACAATTCAATGTTAAAAAACCACGGTTGAGTGCCATACAGTGCAAAGTGGCCCTATCATAAATAAAGGCGCGACATATTGGGCATTTATTCAACAACAGAGAGGACAAGAGGCACAGTAACGCTATAACACCATTTCAAAACAATCCAAAATTCTCGCATAAAAGTACTTATATTTAAAGATTTATACTACCCCGACGACCACTCACTCACTACAATGTTCATTGTGAAAATTCTAAACGCCATCGGAAATCTACTCTATAATGTGTATTATTTCTTCTTCGACCGCTACATTTTATATCCAATTTTAAAATACGTGTCCAAATATTTTGATATTAATTTTATGAATTTGGGATATGAACTAGACATGGATAGGGATGAAAATATCGACAATTTCGTAAACAATTATATATGCAAGGATGACCCTGATTATAACCATATTCTCTTATACGAAAAGGCACTGTCTCAAATGCCCAATTACCCTCGATTAACAAACAAATCTCTACTGGAAATTGGCTGTGGCCAAGGCGGAGGATTACGATGGCTGAGCAGGTTATCGGTTCTTCTATAAGAGATAAACAGCTAGTAAGATTTGAAGACTAACATAAACTGCCATTCGTTCGTTTATTAAACTGATCTAAAAATCTACAGCATAGCAACATACATCTAAGGCTTTTTCCTAGCTTACTAAAACCAAACCTTTCCTAGATCAAGACCGGATGTAAAAAAGTTTGCCGGTGTGGATAGAATCGTGACCGACGACATGAAAGGTAAGCGTCATATACAGTCAAGTCATATAGAACAAACTGGAATGCCGTTAGCATAATGTAGAACGGGAACGCATGGATAAATGACTCTAGGCTCTAGGGCTACGGTGGGGGAAAACAAAACGGTTATTGTTTGTTTCTAGTACTTAATCAACTTACAATTAGGTCTCGTAAAGAAAGCCGAGGCCACCAATTTACCCTACCCCAACGACAAATTCGACGTGATAATCAACGTTGAAAGCAGTCATCTATATAAAGACGTCGAATCATTTTTCAACGAATGTCAAAGGGTGCTGAAACCAGGAGGATACTTATGCTGGATTGATCTTCGCTACAAACATCAAGTGGGTGATTTCATTATCCTCATTATATAAAAAATTAATAACAGAAAATAAAATGAAAAAGTTTCCCATTGTAATTCATAATCCTCCTCTTTCAGATTCAAGAACCTTACATCCAAGCTAGGAAAGCAGGCCTCATCTTGATCAATTCTGAAGACGTTACGCAACAAGTACTCAAAGGAATTCACAAAACTAGTGCCAAATATGACAAGATGCTGGCAAAGGTGAATTAAAAAATATATAGAACCATTAACCTATTACCTATCAATCAAGATTCTACCTCCAATAATTGATAAAGAAAATGTTCCAACAACAAAATTTAGGCTCCGTGGATTGCTAAACTATTCGGTGGGTCGCTGAGAGAAAACTACTGCGCTCCCGGGACACACTCTTATCGCAGGCTTGATTCGAGAGAGAAGGTCTATCACACGGCATGCTGGCAAAAAGCGACAGTGAAATAATTTACAGTAATAAACATTCACGAAATAAACACTCTTATACATTGTCAACGTGTTACTATTAGTTAAATAAATCCTACCATCACTACATAACTTCGGACTAGAGATCATACTTGTAAGCTTCTAATGGTAATAAAATAAAAAGAGAGAACATAAAAAAGGCGACAAATAAAAGCATGTAAACAATAAACAAATCATTCAAATACAGGCGGGAATCAAACCCGTATAGCATAGGCAAAGTTGTAAAAACACACCAATTGACGATTTCATATTTTATTTGAATATGTAAGGATGAAGATCTTTAAAACCGAGGACATATGTAACACACAAATAACCAATGAATTATACAAACCGTCACTCTGAATGCTGCTACAGCTCAAATTTGGATGCAAAAATCGTGAACGGGATTTGTTATTTGCATCAAACGTTGTTAAATAACCTCATTCACAAATAAATTAACGAGTATTTCACATGCATAGGAAAAGAGGCAAAGTGGACAAAGCACTGTTTAAATACAAATAAATACACCGGTATTGGAAATAAATTAAATTACGCGTTAATGACACGTGCCAGCTTTTGAATCCTGTTCAGAAGGACGTCACCGTCTCTGAAAAAAATCCTAGAATTGAAAAAAGTTAGGTAACTAGAAAAAAGTGATAAACCGCGATAGATCTATGCTATACATCTTTAATCCATTGTTTTGTAAAAAAAATATAATTGAAAACATAATATTTCATATTCACTTCCACTTCTTATGTTGAGAAATCCTGCGCTTCTCTTGCATTTAGGTTTAGGTCGTTATAAACATAATGGCAAATATTACAATCTAACGAACCTGATAACCGCCTTGTAAAGATGGTTCTTCGAGTCGGGGTGGTGCATGTGAATGACTCCAGACACAGCGTCAATCCTGCACGACAACTGTCCGGCGGCAATTAGTCGATGCAATTCTTTATCGAGGAAAGCCTTCGAAACGCCAAAATCACGAGCCATCATATCAACACGGACCTGCAAAAATGGAGAATTGGTATTGGCCTAAAAATTAAAGCAAAATACCGGCGGCTTTTGAAACGCATCGTGGACACGTGGACAACTGAATTCTTACGTAGTTATGCTATTTTATCGAATTTAGCTCGATTTTTTATTCTAATTTATGTTCATTTGTATGTTGCATGTGAACGCTGGTGTGCACGATGTGTTTCAAGAACCGGCCGATATTTCGCTTTAGCCACAAAATGTTTAATAACGTAATAACTTTCTTCCCGAACATACTACAATAAAAATAAATAAAACGTATTTGGTTTAGGAAAAAAATTCGAAGTGGAAAGCGAAGAAAGAGGGTGTTGGATGAAACCCAAACTATGTTAGCGATCGTGCTAACAAAGGATTTGAAAAAAAAAACCGACCGTCTTATAAGGGCTCAGGAACTGTTGGTAGGCACGAAGGCGCATACCTCGTGAGTAATAATTGAAGTGAGGGAACAGGTATCTAAACAAGCAAATTTATTCATACATAATTATAGTTAAAACAAAGCACACAATAAGTCACGCTGGCCGTTCCATAAAAGCACATGTTTCATGAAACACACAAAATCTCAATATAGCATCCACTCTCGTTGCTTCGCTTCGCGAAAGAAATGAAGTGTTGACCGCTTAGCTTACTGTTAGCGGTAAGTGGTTTCGTTTCAACTAACAATAAGAGGGATAAATTTAGAAACAGTTAGTTATAGGCATGCAAAAACAGCCAACTCTAGCGCCGACAAGGCTGATAACAATAAAAGTACCTATCCATTTTAAGTCGTTCGCTTTCGAGTTTGGCCAGCTGCACGAAGAACTTGTCATAATGGCATCCATAATATGCTTCGAGATACTCTCGAACGGGAACCAGGGATCCATTTTCACCACCACCAGTCAGCTAGATTAATAACACATTAGAAAAAAACAATAACACACCGCACTATGCCACTATGTTTCCAATTCGACCGCCTTCCATTGCTCAATAGGCATCCCTTCACCTTTCACCAGATGTTAATGATCAATGACCATAATATCCACAAGGCTAGTAGTCAATGACGGTGATAGCAAAACTACTTCTTCAAAATCAAACCTGCTCCTGAACTTCGTTGCTCTTAATCAATTTTGTTCGTAGATCCGGTCTATCCAAAGCTGGAAACAAATAGTTGAAGAAAATACAAGGCTTTTAAAACGTGTCATTATGGTTCGAGACCTTTTACAATAGTGTGTATTGATGCTGACTGGTTACTGGTCGGAGCACGAACGGGTGGTGAGACAAGGCCCTAGGCAACTATCAACTATGCCACAACTAAATCAAAAAAAAAAAAAAAAAAGTTGCCCTACCATAAAGAGCGGTGACGACAGTGTAAAAGACGAGAACCTCGTAGGTCATCAGTTCGTAACTTCCAAAAGTGGGAACGGCTTCGAGGAAAAGGCTGGCAGCGCCGGCAAAGTCTCTCACTGACATTTTGTATAGCGCCTCATAGGAACGCAGGCGGTTCTTTCTTTCCCAATCACCTCCCTGAAGTGTAGATGCACATGATATCATGAGAGAACATGCTAGTTGTATCCCATATACAATACTTACAAATATACAAACGGACTCGGATACCATATGATGTCATTTGATTAGGTTCAGTAAGCACGTTGCAATACGTATCAATGTTTCTGTACTTCTGTTATTGTTACGGCATTTTTAGGAGCCGTAATGCCCGTAATCCGTCTCCACTTTCTATTACCATCTCGAAGTCTAATAAGAATAGACAAATTGTGCATTGGTTGATAAACTAGCAACTAATACGGAATAAACCAAGGTTCTGGTTAAACCCCTAATAAAATATTTTAATATAGAACACTACATATAATCGCAACCAGACAATCTTCCCAACCTGCTCCATGAGTTCCTTGGCTCGTGACACATTCGTGTTGATCAAGTTATGATCGAGGAAGAAAAGGCCGAGTCTGATCATGTTGAATACCAAGTCGATCTTGTAGCCGACACCAACCGTCTTTTCAAAGGTGCTCTGCAATATGACGTTACCAGCCGGTTTTTGAAACGTATCGAGTACACGAGCAGAGCATTCTTATGCAGCTTATGCAAACGAGCATAGATTATAATCGAGCTAAATTCGAGTAAATTTGAACAGATACGCAAGAATTTAATTGTTCACAATGCGTTTCAAAAACCGGCCGGTATTTCGCTTTAAATGGACGAACGCTGAGCTGGTTTCACCCCCACTGCACTATAACCGCGTGTGTAAAAACGTAAACGTAAAAGGATTCTAGCGGCGACCTTAGAAAATGTATTTGCTCGAATCTTTGGATGACATGCTGGAATACATCAAAAACTAGTAGTGCGACAAATAATAGAAACAAAAACGTAATGGAAGATGGCGCAACGGACACCAGCGAAAAAATTCTAAATCGGTCCATGCGCGAACGAGCATCGCGCACACAAAACAAATTTGTAACTTCTAACTATCTCACCTGGAAAGCCTTCACGGCATTTTCCTTATCTCCAATTTGGCAGTAGTATTCGTACTTTTTCAACCAAGCCTGTCGGACTTCACTTTCACCTAAAAATAAAAATTGGTTTATGTTTTATTCCAAAAAGAAATTCAATATTCAACCCTAACCTCGGACAACATATAGTAACCTTAGCCGTTGTAACAACAATAATTTACTGGTAACTAATATAACTACACTGCATAGTAAGTGTATTAGATCGATACAAAAAAAGTATTGTATAAAATTTAAATGCTATAAACTTTACTCACCGAGGTTCTTCTCCGCATCAACTATTTCTGCTTCAATTTCTTCAATTCTCTTTTGGTTCTTAGCCTTCAGCTCATCATACAAGGTTTTGTCTATCGGAGCGTGAAGCTCATCGGTAACAAGCTTGTAAAGAGGAGCCATTTCATTGGTACGGATTTCCTAAATAGGGAAAAATGAGCCTACTTTTCGGAATCAACACGTACAACTACGTATTATAGGAAGTTTTCGGGGAAATTTTTGTGACCCCACTGCGGCACGCACTAAGTACAATCGCAACGGTATAGAACAGTACCAAAAAGAACCGCCTATACTACACATCAAGTTATTTCATTTAATAATATATAGTCAAGAAATGTAGTGTGCACATTATACTCAATAACGTGGTCTATATACAAAAAAATTATCACTGGAGCTACGAGGCGTAAAGCGTGCAACCCAATAACAAGCGGCTAAACGTTTAAAGGACTACTGAAAAGTGTGTGATTGAATTCAAAACGACGTACCGAAAAAAGAAGCTCCCAGTTTTGTGTCTTCTTTTGCTCATCCAGTTCGCTGTGGTTTACCAAGAAGCGGAGCTGGGCAATCTCCAGATTCGGGTATTTGGAAATAACCTTAAATATCTTTATAGTTCGAAAACTACAAAAGAAATGTGTAGAAATTTTTCTTTAAAGAATCACGCACAATAGAACCTAAAAATGAGTTCATAAAATTGCGTTTCTATATGCTTAATTCATAAAATTTAATTTCACACCTCTTTTTCATAATTTCCGTCGTCAACGGGCTTCTCTGCTTTTTTTGAAGTTTCTCCCATAGCTGAAATTCCATATTCCGATAGAGTATTTAACTATTAACTGCTGTTTCGGAAAAGCGAACACTCAAAAAACATTCATAGAGTATTTAACTGCCGTTTCGGAAGCGCGAAACGGGAAACAGATCATTCATCAGCTCTTTCTAGTTTCCAGCAGAGACGTTGAGTGTACAAGCAAATGCGAGAGAGTCCAGACAAAATTTCAAAAAACAACTTGAGTCCTAGCACGACTTTTGTCATACTGTGGCGAGATTCTGGGCAGTTTCGCGTTTCCGAAGCTGGAGTTAAATACTAAAAGGGCTGCTTTCCATAAACATGACCAATGACCACATATTCACGGCTCTCTGTAATGAAGCCCCATGGTACCTGGCATAGGTCTCATGTTGACGACAAGCCAAAACAACTGACAACTGACTTTCACCGTGTATTTTAGAAGCCAAGCGTTTTTAATTGTTTCGCAACTTACTACTCGGGAGCTAGATTCTACACAGCACCCCCAAAAATCATCATTTGCACGTTCAAATCGTTCAAGGGCACGCTCACTCATCCCGAAGACGAAAGTGTGGTTCAGCCTCAGCCGCGTTCGAGTTGGGAAAAAGTTGTGGAATTCCGGAAAGGAGAAAGGACCGTTCGAGAAGGGGCACCGGAAACGTAAATGTTTTCCCGCTATTTAGCTCCAACCGTCGGGGTCAATTCGAAAGTGCGTCATTTTTGGCTCCTGCAGTTGCTAAAAACCCAAAACGATTCCACTATGGCAGATTTTGATTTTCCTGCACGTTTTTCCGTCCATCTCGAACGGTGGAATTCCCGAATTCCACCAAATTTCCCCAACTCGAACGCGGCTTTCAAAGAGAAACATGCGAGATGCAAAACATAAAGAGGAATATCACAATCAACAATCAAAAGACAATGAAAACAAAACAAAAAATCTCGAAAAAAATTTCGGCCGAAAAATCATCATTCCGGCAAAAATCACGCTTACGAATAAAAATTCGTCATTTGTATCCGAGCGGCTTTTTTCTCAAATTACGGTAGCCCGGCTGTTGAATATAATACTAATTGTTTATTTGGGCTTCCAAATAGAAGGAGGAGTATACAAATTTAATGTAGAATCATAGCAAAACTGTATTCCTAATTGTAAGTCTAAATAACAAAGGTGCCTTGTTCCGTGGCACCTGACATTAGGTCTCCAAGCCACACTTCTTTGTTGGATTTCTATGAATATTTGAGTAAAACAACTTTATTATTTACTTCAATAATGGTATGCAAGCAGGTTCTGGTTCTGGTTCCGTCTTAGGCTTTCATTGAAAAGGTTAATGAAAAACGAGAATCTAAATGCAAGAAAAAACACGCTTTTCTTATCTCAATTTTCTCCTTTCAGCAGACAACGATGACTGAGAAAGTTGCACTTTTTAAATTAGGCGGATAGTCTTGGGATATGCCGGATATTGCCGGACTTGCATGGAAAGAAAGGAAAATCTTTCAGTATCATTCCGTAGGAGCGAACGCTGGACGAGCATCAGCCCATCGGCCGTCGTGGTTTGACGTGCTCTATTTGTCTGATTGCCTTTTGTACTTTCTCTTATATTACTGTATTTTCTCGTCTGCACAAACATTTTACGTGTTAATAAATAACTTGCAATTAGTTACGATTAAATCTATGCTATTCGTGATTTAACATAATGTAACAGAGATATTTGTGGATTAGGGGTTTATTCAAGCATTTTAATATTAATTTAACACTTTATATAGCAGAGAAATATTCCCCGAACGCATGGAAACGTTGGGGCCGTCATTGGCTGTGACTGGTTACCGACCATTTGATGACCATTTGGAGACTATGCGGTGCCCATTGGCGCTCGTTTTCGAAAAAATGGTCACCACGAGGTCGCGAAGTGGTCACCGAATGGTTCCCTCCCCTTTCTTGGTTTCTCCATGACATGATAGTCGTTCGCCTATCGGAAGGAAGGGATTATTATTTGAAACAATTATTTGAAACAATACATTTTGAATATTTGAATTGGTTGCAATTTATGACGTTCATATCGAAAAAGTCCGATTTTGTCCCAATTCCGACTGTCTATCCCAGTGATATCCGTTCATTTTTGACCACCAAACAAATCAAACACTCATTTAACCTGAGAGAAGCATCCCTATTATGAGAACAACTTTCTTCGTCTCTATTCGCGACTTTCGCTTGTATTCGAGCGACTTTCTCTCTCTCTGTCTCTATTTCTCTCTCTCTCCACGCTTTGCCTCTCCTCTCTCTCAGCCTTTCTAAATAAAACGTCTCAATGAACAATTAGTGAATAAGGATCCATATCCTATGTATTTGTTAGAAATTCTTCAACTACTTCAACAAAATTTGAAGGAGCGACACAACCACATCACCTCTACCTACGTAGAGTCTACTATAACGGCATATTATGCGTAAATTGGAAAATAAGGGTTTCTGAAGCTTTCAATTTGCAGGATGAACGTAGTGTCTTTTTATTCAATCTTTTGCACACTACTTTGTGCAGTGACCTTCGCTTGTATGGGAACTTTACCACCGGACGATACCACAGGTAATTGTGGAAAATTATACCAATTTAAAAACGTACTGTCTTCGTATTCAACAAAATCGTTGTTGCCCACTAAGACAGTGGTTTTTTCTTTAATGAGTTGAGAAGGAAGAAAGGCGGTTGACTGCATAGTCCTTTGGGGGAAACTCATCATGAAACTCGCCGTGGGCGACACGGTTTACGGTCAAACTATGGCGAGTCTGTGGACAGATAAGTGTGGCAAGTGCCCTGATTGGAATTGTAATCTGGGGCTCGATTTTTTCTTATTCAATGGATTGTCAGAGTTAAAGAACGAATTTATTATTTATTGTGTGTGGGTGCCGGTAGCGTAATCGGTTAACGCATTGGCCCGGAAAACCAAAGATGCGGGTTCGATTCCCGCCCGACCAAAACTTCGATTTTTCATTTCGCAGTTCAAATTCATGAATTTATTATTAGTCTTTATCTTTTTAAAATCTCGCATGTTAAAAGCACAACATAAAGAAACACAAATAATATATTGCAGCTCCACCAATTACAACAACGACAACGGCTGGCACAGGAACCACCACGACAACGACCGGCACGTCAACCACGACAACCACATCAACTACGCCAACCACGACTACCACGACTGTCACGACAACCACGACTACCACGACTACCACGACTACCACGACTACC
The DNA here is from genome assembly GCA_036852015.1 of Pelodera strongyloides. NCBI lineage: Eukaryota > Metazoa > Nematoda > Chromadorea > Rhabditida > Rhabditidae > Pelodera > Pelodera strongyloides. Next base: position 48,364 of record JAANDG010000739.1, on the reverse strand, counting down.
ACGACAACCACGACTACCACGGCAGGCGGTGAGCGATGAAATTCCAATCCCAATAACAGCATTGATGTCTTCTTTTTTTTCATCACGCACACGGGAACTCTTTATCAGCACAGTGATCTTTGTTTCTCACTACGGAATATCTGAAAGTTAAATAGTAACGCATATTTTTCAATTGCACAACAAGTGCTCCACCGAAAGCATGCGTTTACCACCCGTTTGGGTGCACATTTCTGTATTTTCGATAAGGGTAGAGTAACTGAAGCGCACGTCTGGGTTATTGCACGAAAACGAACTAGTTTTCTTCAAAATACCATCTTCCAGTTACAAAATACAAAAAAAATGACTCCACGAGGATTTACTACTACGGAATTACCTGCGAAAACGAGACATCTTACGTATAGCATCCTTCAGATTCACTAACCTACTAACTGTCACAAACACTGGGACCTTTTCTCTTCTAAAACCTTATTTTCCTCGAATCAGATTGTGAATCCTGTGGTGATCCACCAATTGGAACTGGATGTCCTGAGGGACAGACCTGCGTGTCTCCCATTTGGGAGGATGGATTGAACCCTGCTGGATGTAAACAAGTCTGGTCAGTTCTTTTTCCCTCTATAAACAAGTCTTTTTCCCTCTACATAACTCTTTATTCAAGGCAATACAATTTAGCACACAAAAAGCGGCAAAGAAAGAGATAAACACACACACACAGGCTAGGCAACGTAACTTATATATCTAAAGTTTGATCCTAACAGTTTTTTCGGTAGCTTCAAGAATTCTAGGAATCGTAACATATCTTAGAGTGAAGACTAAAATAGTTTTGTAAACAGTAAACGTTGAAGCGATGTACAAAAAGTGCACATGAAGCTTTGTCTTTAGAGAATTACATTGTTTGACTAATGATATTCTCTACACCTACATTTCTGGCATAGCCATCATTTATAGGTGTGATTTCAACAATGAGAACCTTGACACCTACGTGGATGATAATGGCCAGTACACCTTCGTCGAATATCTGGAATGTGATAGTACTGGAGTGTACAATGTCTACGGCTGGGACTTTGCAACTGCTACGCCCATACCTATGGGTCCCATTGGCTCGAAGACCATCGTTTGCGCACAAAAGGGTAAGTCGTGAGATGGAGACAAGATAAAAGTTGCCTTGTATCCAAGCTTAGGACGTTGCGTGCCCATAATCTAAATATAAGTGGATAATTGATGTTCTTCCTTCAGGTGCGTCTACCACGACGACTAGCACGACAACGACGACGTCCACGACTACCACGACGTCAACGACAACCACGACGTCCACGACGACAACGACGACGACAACAACGACGACAACGACTACCACCACAACGACCACTACAACAACCACGACTACCACCACTACCACTACAACTACTACCCCAGGCACTATTTATGGTTTTGTTGGGTAGCACAGCCAACTGCTTTTCACTGCCTACTATGCCACACCGCATCAACCTTCCCATGGCGCATGGTCAGAGGGATAACAGTCCACCGCTTCATATACAACATTTCCTCTATTGTCATTGCAGTTGTACAAAAAAGACACAGAGAAATTTGAAACTTCATCTTTTCAGTTTGCACCGATTGCGCGGCCCCACCGGCTGGTGCTGGAGCAGACAAATGCCCTCCGCAGGCGCCAACCTGCGCGGGAGGAGGCGATGCCCAATACGAGATGAACACATCGGATGATGGATGCACACTGCTGTGGTATGTTGTCCTGAAACCGACAAAACCTCATGCGGTAGCTGCGCAAAGCGGTAGCCACAGCACAACTTTCGTGTCCTAAATTGCAACCTTTGGCTTACCTACGCTTCGATTCCTTTCCCCTCCCATCTATATGTGGGGGTTGCTTTGAGTAGTGATAGCACATACATAATATGGAAAGGCAAATATTATTCCCTCGTGAACTTGACCATTTCTCGTTATATTTTTATGATACTTTTCCAGGTGCAACTTCTCGCAAAAGGAATATGATACATATGTGTTCAGGAGTGGAACTTGGACGGTGGTTAGTGTTGAATAATAATAACAATTTATTATACTAAACAATTGCTGCCCAGATCTTATTAAGCCGTTGCGGAGAATACCTTACCACATTTCGTGTATAACGGATACACTCATGAAAATCAATCCATTTTCAAAAATCGATAATCACCGATCATCTAGTTTTCTGAATAGTTACGTAAGTTTGCAGCTATGTTCACTATAACCCAAATATCTTGGACAACACTTCTACTTATAAGTCTAGCCTGTCAAATAATGCCTTTCATTTCAGGTCGATAATCTCAAGTGCAACGCAGATGGTACATGGACCGCGTACGACTCCTCTGACACCGAGCTGTTCCCACTAGGCGACGGAGTCGTTTCATGTGTCTAAACCTAGGTTTATGGCAAGCCCTCTCAAACATAAACCTTGTGTAATATACACCTAACAATTTTCCAGCGCTAGGAACATTACGCTGAGTTTTAATAATTCCAAAATGATCATTTTTCCCCCAATAGCTGAAGCTTCTTGATAAGGTAGTGAACATACACATACCGTTTTTTCTACAATTTATTACTTGTTAAACGAATCAGCTGAAACAAATTTAATAACAATAATAACAAGTTACTAGGAAATAAATAGCAAATAACCATACTAGACGCTCAATATGAAGTGTTGCCCGATGTTTTTTTACTGTAATATGACATAATTTCACAACACATTTAAACTTGCTAATAATAAAATAATAATAAGTATAGGATAGGTGACGCTAATACTATACGTGCAATTTTGTGCACGGGTGTACAATTAATAAATATTTGTATATCAACTTTTTGCCCGCTTCTTCGCCTTATTGATGCTGAAGTTGTAATAAAATTGAAACAAATAAACATAATAATTTATTCCAATTTTATACAACGTCTCTAATTTTCGCCTTTCCAATGTAATAATTGACATCGCTGCCAAGGTACAGGTTCCCGTAATTATCTTCGACTGCGCAAGATATTTCAGAGATTGTCTTTCCTTCTGGGTCATGGTAAGATTCAATGATTTTACCACTTCGGGAATCAATCTGGAAATTCAGTGATCGAATGAGCTTAAAGCCGTTAAAGCGAAATGCCAGCCCCTTTGGAAAATTTGCATATTAAGCAAATCCTATGTATCCTATGCTAATTTTGTACGATTGCCGTGGACGATCGTACAACATTAGCATAGGATACATAGGATTTCCTTATCACATGCAAACTTTCCAAAGAGGCTAGCATTTCGCTTTAAGGCGCGTTCGAGGTGGGAAAAATTTGTGGAGTTCCGGAAAAGGACCGTTCGAGATGGGACACCGGAAACGTAAATGTTTTTCCGCGATTTACCGCAACCGTCGGGGTCAAATTCGAACGTGCGTCATTTTTGGCTCCTGCAGTTGTTAAAAATATAATCCCACAACGATTCCACTACGGTATTTTTGCTTTTCCACGCACGTTTCTGCTTCCATCTGGAATGCTTTTCCGGAATTCCACCAACTTTTCCCCATATCGAACGTGCCTTTACAGAGAGGAGAGGCTAATTGCAAGGGCAGCTATTTACAGTGTATCGGATCCATGTTTCTCAAAAATTTGCATACTAACAATTCAATGTCAAATCTGCTTACCTTCAACACCAGTCCGTACGGAGTTGCCAAATATTCACTTAGCGCTGTTAGAGCCTGCCTAGCCAAGATCTAAAAACACATATTAGTCATAGACATAGGCGGGTAAATTAATGTACATAGCTAAAGTGCTGTGGAAACAAGACAAGAAAAACAAATGATTTTGTTAATTTCCGCTTTTCTGGAGTAATTTTTTATATGTAACTTTCATACTTTGACATCAAGTTCATTTAGATGGGCATGTACTAAAATTGGAACAACAGTTGACAACAGATTCATGAAAAGTTCCAAATTTGTATAACTATAAATACTAATTTGTTACCTTTGTGAAGAAGGCTCTTAGTGCTGGCCTCTCCGCTAGCCAGTTATCATCCTCAGTTCTGAGTTGCGGAATTGCGACGAGCAGATGCCCATCATGAGATAGTCGGATATTATCTGGATACCCGGGGAGCGACTCAGTAAAGGTGGAAATTTCGTTCATTCCTGGATCGAACCTAAAATTATATAATAAATAATTATTGAATGTTGACCGAAAATATAGACTACTTTCAAGGAAAAGTTAAAGCTAAATCCCTGCCGGTATTTGAAACGCATCGTGGACCACTGAATTCTTACGTGTTTATGCTAATTTGCTCGATTTTTTATTCTAATTTATGTTCATTTGCTGGCCTACTTTATGTGTTTCAAAAATCGGCCGTTATTTTAAGGTTCGATTCACATTACTGAGTAGGCTTCCATGCAAATCAATGGTAAATACGGTACCGATGTCACAGCACAAGGATAATTAGCTAACAAGACTTACCTCAAAATCCTTGCCATGCCCAACTCTGCAATAAACACTTTTCCATAAAGCACTTGAACTCCATTCGGGAAATAGAGGCCAGAGACGAGAGTGCGGACCTCTTTCGACTTTCGGTCAAACACGAGAACTCTGAAATACATACGAGTTTACAGTAACAGTATTTCATGCAATTCTCTCTCTCTCTCTATCTATCTAAATTCCTCTCTCTCTCACCTTCCATTCGGTCTATGCTCGAGCACATCATATAGATAATCTCGATCATCAAAAGAAGTTGATGATTCCGAAATTACAAGTCTTCCGTCGGGAAGTACGTCAACATCGTTGAGATAGCGAGTGGGACGGGTCGGATCGTTAACTACTTGGGTATTGCCGGTGAACAGAGTGTACACTTTTTCTGAAACAAGAATGAATGACATTTTGATATGGCATTCTGTTGAAGATGATGCACATACATTATTTGCTTGTGTCGAAATGTAAAAAATAGAAAAAAAGTAAAACGCTCCATGTCTTCGGTGCATGTTTATTCTATGTGTGTGTCAGTAATACCTAATACCGAATGCTAATGCATAAGAAGCTAAGTTCTTCATAAAAATATGCAATTTCTACCTTCATCTAAATCCACCGAGAACAATCCAAGATATGCATCAGCTATGAGAAGATGATTATCTGGAGCAAATCGCATTCCGAGAGGACGCCCACACTTTGGCATCGATTTGTACGATCCGTCGCAATCGTCAAAGTTCACCAGACGGAGCGCACGGTGAATATGGGCCTGGAGTAAGGGCTTTGTATATTAAATTTCACCCTCTGAAAAATCAAAAGGGGCACGATAAGGGCACAAAGATAAAGTTTTGCTATCTCGCAATGCCGCTATGTCTAAAGTGCAATACTTTGCTCGAACTCAAAAAAAAACGATACTCTTCTCATTAATCATCGCGTTAAAATAGTTCATGTTAATATGAATTCCATGAGAAAATTTTACCAGTGCAATAGTAAAAAATGGTGGTATGGCCCATAGTATAGGACCCCGTTCGAATTTTCGGAATAAACTCATGTATAGAAAGGCCTTGCGCAGCTATGCTACAAAGTGGGTAGGATGATTGCGAAGCATACGATAGAATGCTACAGTAAGTGACAAAAAACAATAAACGTACCTCTCCATTTACCACGGTGATCTCGCAAATCAATCCAGTCTTCATTCCAGCGATTATTCTTCCAGTGACTGGATGAATTGCTATCGACTCAGGACCGTACACCTTAATTATTATAGATTTATGCAAATTATCATTCTCGAAATTTCTATATTTGGGTTTGGTAAAATTATTTACTTTACGGAATTGATATAAGTGAGTTCGGCGTATCTTCACACCAGAATTAAGAGCAGACTATGGTGTTGACGTGTTTTTCTAACATGACTAAGTGTCGAAGAAGAGTAACGTTTTCAAACAAAGTAGTTAAGATTAAAGTAATGACGCTGTTAGATTGTTTCACATGAATCAGAGCTTTTGCATTGGGGTTCGCAAGTTCCAAAAAATCCGTGTGTCAATACTACCATATTTCTGCACGAAACCTGCATATATAATATGAAACATTAATAAAAAAAATGTTCTCATATAGTTCCAAGATACGGTAACTTTTCATCATACTTGCAAACCCCATGTTCAAGCTATCAAACAATCGTTCAACCTGGTCTTCCAATAGACGAATTGCTTGTTGAAGAATATCATTTTTAGTGAGAGGTCCGTTGAAATCAGGGGCGGGCGGCAACCTAAACGTTGTTGTTTGTTTAGAGAACATCTGTCAGAGTCTTCATTATGAATATCACTAAAAAGCTTTCCATCACAAAAGACAGAATAATGTATTATTCCTTGTTTCGAAACAGTAAAGTTGTTGTCTAATATGGCAAAATGAACAGAATCATCGATACTGTTATGGAGTTTCCAAGTATGCCAAAATCCGTGCATTTTCCTTCCAATTATCAATTGCAAAATAGTGTGCCAGTCTACCGTTATTTTGCGTAATTTTGACACATCCGCACTATAGAAAACCCGCCATCAAAGCTATTTTTTTGTTGAATAAATGGTCCCGTGGCGATCGGTCGCAAAAACTGCCTGTGGCTATTATCGTGTAGTGCCAAGATACGGTAAATTTTTCGATACTTGGAAGGAAAATCGGCCATACTTGGAAACCCCATTATATAGAAAAGATAAGCGATTACTAACCTGAACGATATCGGATCGATAGGCGATTTCGCGGCGAAATGTGTGCCGACTAAAGCGACGACTAAGGAAAGAAGGATTCCGATTAGGATGACCCTCCACGTGAGCACGTCCTTCAGCGGATCTTCTGCCTTCTTATTGCTAGAAGACGGAGTAAGATCCTCTTTAACATTCTGGAACAAATGGTAATTTGTAGTAACGCGTACATTATATTTTATCCACAGTATTTTTTTCATCCCACAACACATCGCGCGCCATAACGTATCAAATTACTGTTCTTGGAGAGTGATTCCCAGTTACAGTAGCGGCAGAAAATTTGCATACGAAGCGGAGGAAACTATGAAAATTTGTATATGCCAACTGCACAATTTTGTAGCTTACGGAATAAACATATAAATATATAACAGAAAAAGAGAGAGAGAGCGAGAGTTTTCAGTGTAATACAAATTGAAAAAAATAAAATAAAAATAAAAACTAATTAGCTAATTGAGCGTGTTTGCTTGGGCCTGAGCGTGTTTCATTTGTGGACTACCGTAACAAATATGCTAATCACATCTAATGAAGAAAAATATGTAACCAACCTTTGTTTTGCTCTCTTTCTTCATTGCTTGGGAATAAAGAAACTACGGCAATAAATAGTAGTTCAGGTTCAGGGTCCTGGTCGTATGCTTCTATGTGTAGATAACCAAGAATACCCAGCTCTGGTACGAAAATGGTGGGGGTACCCTAGTGGTTTGTACTATTTGCAGAAAGCTCTTTCTTACCAGTTGTGACCCTGCGGAGACACCGCATACACATACACACAACCTTTAACAAATAGAGAGAGAGTGTGTTTGATAAGAGGAGAGCGTAGACGAGAAATCAGCACTGGCTAGGAGCCAAAATAGGTTTAGGCTTTTCCCCTGGAATGCATATGAATTAACGAGCTTTTTCATATAATAAAAGCTAACAAGGTTGGTGAGATTAATATGAACTACACCAATCATGTTAAATTTGCGTACCACACATTGCATTACTGTAAGTCAAACCGTCAAACGTATAGAAGAATGGGTAAATTACAGTACACTCAACGTACATTAGTTTTACTAGAAATGATAAAGCGAAAGAACAGTCTGTTTTCATAACATATGCTGGAAACCTCATCCCCATATGTTTTACGCAAACCAATATAATTAGAATAAAAATACACGTAGCATCGCGCACTACAACTACATGATGGTAATACAGTGTTTGCGCAGCATACGTTTCGAAAACCGGCTGCTATACCGCTTTAAAACACAAGAGAATCATATCACATTTGGTCAAGACTGAAGTTTGTAGTTTGTTCTTACTCGTGTTCTTGTTTATGAATCACAACTCATTCAAAGCATAAAGAAGCGTCGATAAAAAGAAAATTTGCTGTGAAACTCGGAAAGTGTACGCAAGAAAAAAAGACGAATTAGCCTTGGTCATCACATTTTATGTTCGAAAAAATGCGCAAGGATAAATATTTACGAAAATATATTACAAAAGTTATAGTATTTCTCATGGAAAACATGATCCCGGCCTCTTTTGGAATATGGTACAACTATGCTAATTTCAAAACAAAAATCAATGGTCGTTGTGGGCAGTGCCGGTTTGACAGTCCCACACAGACACGGGGCATCGATTTGCATATCATACATATGTAGCTGACAGTTGGTATATTTTCAAAAGGGTACTTGTAAAAAACCGCGTTGTAAAAAACAATATACAGTAAAACTGATAATATATGTGTAGAGATAGGCGCAGGTTGTGGGTTTTTATGAAAGTTAACTATTGATGAAATAAGGTTGGCCGTTTTGTCGGCTACGAAAGAAATTGTGATAAGCGGGAGTAGGTTGGTATAGCATTGATAGCAAGATACAATATTTTCATTAAAAAAAACTATAGTACTCTGGCACGGCTGAGACGTTGGTTTCAATTCGACCCTTTAGAAACAGCAAAACGTACCACAAAAATTAAAGCGAAGTGCTAGCCCCTTTGGAAAATTTACATATGATAAGCAAATCCTATGTATCCTATGCTAATTTTGTACGATTGCCGTGGACGATTGTACAAAATTAGCATAGGATACATAGGATTTGCTTTGCTTATCATATGCAAATTTTTAGAAGGGGCTAGCATTTCGCTTTAAATAGGACTACTGCAGTACTGCACCCATGTGCAAACCTATATGTTTCAGGATTCCCGCCTGTTTTTTTTTAGTTTTAAAGGTGTATCTATCTATAGCCCTATGTTCCTGTGTATTCACGTGGTTGGCATGCGCAGTTTTGCTTCGCAATGTCCAAATTTCACCCATTTCTTTTTGTACTTTCTTCTCTATCTATCTTGTCCTCATATAGGTTCTCTACATCTCTCTACCTCTGTCCATCTCGATCTTCACTACATCTCTCTCACTTCATCTCTCTCTCTCCCTCTCTCCCTCTCTCCCCCCCCTCTCTCTCTCTATCATGAGTTCATCCCAGTGTAGCAGGCTCTGCTTCCCATAAACAGTGCCCAGCTTTACACCACACTTTCATTTTCCCCCACAAAAGGTCATGGCTGGCGGTTTTATTTTTCACACAAAGAATTGATAAAACATACAAACAAGCAAAAGTGCCGTTCAGGGATTAACCACTGCGCAAAAAATAGCTTTGTTGTTCTATTATATTTCCCCTACCGGCGTCCGATGTTTAGTGAACTTCGCCTCTTTATCGATCTGTTAATCTACGTATTTGGAATTCAAATGGTTGTCTCAAAGCACGCTGTTTTTACATCTTTCTTTTGATGATGGCTGCGGCGCGTGAGCTGTGAATATAGCTTTCATGGATACTTATTTCGTCGGTGTGAATGCCATACGGAGTCAAATTTCAAATGTCAGGGCGGAGTCGCTAGCTTGATAAGTGATGTATACATGAGCTTTAGAGTTCTTACGTAGAATTATCATTTATTTGATATTCATGGTGTCTTTACCCCACTAAACTAATAATCGATAAGCTCGATGTAATCGTGTACCACCGCGTTGTAAAAAACATCGAGAAGCTTTTCACCTTGAAAAAAGTAGATATTGTTCTAGCAATAGTCCACTATTTTCATATAAAGTTCATAGGACAAAATCTGTAGTTTGTATTTCATGGTTTCATCATCTCTATGTCTGGCGCTCTCACCATTTATAGCAATCTATGCTCCCGCATTGATCTATAATGATAAGAATAGAAGAGTAGTATTACTGACCCTTCCCAATAGCTCCCAGCCAGGGCAGATACGCCCGAAACAGCCAAAGGCTAAATGATGTCAGTTTTTTCTATGCGTCTTATTGCATAGCTTACCATTTTGTGCCACCATATGTACTATCATGTCAACAGGTGTACGGATGCACTCTTGGCACATTTGTTGATCTGCCATCTTTGTCAGAAATGAACTGACGTTCAAATTTTCATGTAATATTTCATCTTCCCTTAGCTTAGCTCATTCATGTCCCAACCCTATTTTCGTAACAAGAAAATTTTCCAAACTCTTCACTGTTTGTTTCAAGTATTGTTGGAAGGCAACAAATATACAGTTATTTATTATCCGAATACATTATGATATTCCGAATATTGTATCTATGATGTGATTATGACTATATGACTCCAACTCGAACTCTAATCTAGGCTATCATTTGTTATCCAGATGCACATGTTGCCTATGGTAATTTTGCGGTCGCATAAATCATATACACAACCGTACTAGTCAAATTTATGCTCTGCAATGCCTTTATCTGCACGTTTTACAATCTAGATATCTTAAGAACAGATAAATTAACTTCATGTCTTAGTTTCAGTTTTTATTATATATAAAAAAAAACATTTTCCGGTTGAATATTTTTCGTGTAAATTGTCTTTCAACGTTGTATGTTATGTTTGCTCAGCTTTTGTGCGATTAGCGTCCTATTTTATACAAATCATCTCGTTGCTACTTTATTTGAATTATTAAAACATTTGATGACATACCTACATTCAATTGTTCAACATTTTGCTTGTATTCGCATGAATATTAAGCACTGTAGCGCCTAGTCGAATTAGTTAAAATTTAGCAAGTACATACTTTTTTGGAATTCTACTGAAATATTGGAACCTTACGCCGCAGGGCTCACTATACGAGTCGCCTAGGTTAGTTTTCCCCGGTTGGTGTTTGGTTATTATAAAATTGTCGTAATCTGTCACTAATAATGAATATAGCATATTTGTACAGGTTTTTGCGATTAGCGCTTTCTATATTATATTATTTTATTGTCAATCGTTTGTATTTGCTCTTTTTTAATTTAAATGATCAAAAAACTAGCAAAATTTTTCGGAAGTTCGCTTGGACCCACAGGTGGGCCAATCGCGATCTATAAAAGATGCGTTTTTGAGTGTAACCAGTCTATTTCGCTAAAAATTGAATGCCAATTGGACCCTTCTGTATGTATACTGTAAGTATACTGTCGCTATCGACTATTCTTTTAGAATATGAATGTATGTTGTTGCTCTGAATCACTAAAACTATATTATAATTAGTTATGGGCCCTTTTCTGAAAATTATTTCAACTTCAAACTGTCATTATATTTCAATACATTTTAAACTGCCTGCTCCTCTTCAAATGCGTTCTATTTTGTCAATCGAATGTTTTGTCCACATAGATGTACAATGTAAATGTACTCTCTTTGAATGTGCAAAACTTGCACTTTTCGTTTACCCATAAAACGAGATCTGTCGGAGCCCAAACAGTCGTTGCAGTTTCCTTTTTGAATGGGTATTTTTAAAGGGAATATATCCTATTTTATTATTTTGTGCAATTCAACTTTGTGCCATTCGTGAGCAAATGATGGGCATTGAAATCGGCATATAACACATTGTAATGCAGACGTAGAATATACGCACTTTTCATGTTTTTTTTTAAAATTGTTGTGCTAATTTTCCCTTTGCAATCAATATTTCTATTGATTGTGTATGTAATGCGGTCGGAGGTTTTGCCCGATATGCACGCAGATTAATGATATATCAGACTATGATTAATGTGGCAAGGATGCTCTTTTCATGCGATTCAAAAATATTTCCGCGAAATATGCGTTTATTTTGGGATAGATCGATTTAGAAAATCACAAAAATTGATGCAGATATTAGATGTCGGCTCGGGTGCAAGTTGCGTTTTTTTTGCCGATAAATATTTTGGGAAATGTGTTCATTGGCAAAGAGCAAAGTGTAGATATCGATCAAAATTAGACATCTTTATTTTTTAAAGTTGACGGGGTTTTATATCTGGTCACAGAGGTCATTTTGAGCTATTCGCTACTTTTTACTTAACTTTTAGCGGTTTATGTCTTTCAAATCTACTTTATTCATATTCATCTTTTGGTTCCATTTGTAAAAACCGTACTGTACACATGTTTTTATTTTTTTTTTACTCTACGTGCAACATCCAAGATCAATATTCTAACTTCACTGGTGCTCCTTGATTCAAGTTTGTACTTTGTGTTCTCATGCCCCCAACCCAAGTATGTCATTCTACGTTCTGGGGCGCATAGTGCGGCGCATACTTTCCCGCACGTTTTGGGCGTGCGTGCATACTTTCCCGCATGGTGTGGCGTGCGCGCAGACTTTCCCGCAGAGCTGCAGACTTTCCCGCATACTTTCCCGCATACTCTGCCATCATGCGGAAACTCGCTGAAATTACACATTGCGACACTTTTGTTCGCCCAACCATGCGGCAGACTTTCCCGCAGACATACCCGCATGGTTTCCTGCAGACAAACCCGCCACGCAAAAAAGTTGCCTCCCTAAAACGCTTAGGACATAGTCCAAATGACTGCCAGCCGAGAGACGTCTCCGCCTTTCCATCCTTTTGCCACATGTGCGGTTATGGCTGAGTGGTTGAAGGCGCTGACTACAGATGAGTGGTCAGTGTTCAATTCCACCCATGTGCTTATGTCTTATGAGGCTTTATTCATAGAATATAGGTTATGTGAAGTGTTCTACATGGCACATAATATGTAATATACTAAATTACACAATAAACAAGCATTAAATTATTTTTCGAATTTTTCCCCCTGCAGACATATCCGCACGGTGCACCGCAGACTTTCCCGCATAGTGCGGACCTGTAAACCCGCACCATGCGGGAAAGTCTGCGGTGCACCATGCGGGTCAGGTTCAGAGTTTATTGAGGGGCATTCATTATTGATAAATCCTAATTGCACTATGAGATAAGAAAGAGAGTCGTGTGTGCTCCAGGTGCATACATCTTTCGCAATTCGCTTACTGTAATATTGCCGCGCTTTATTGGCAACACATCTCGATTTCAAGGATATTGATATTTTCATAAATAAAGATGAAATTAAGTGATTTATTTCCAGTAGATTATTGACGCTTAAGCCTAAGCCTAAGCCTAAGCCTAAGCCTAAGCCTAAGCCTAAGCCTAAGCCTAAGCCTAAGCCTAAGCCTAAGCCTAAGCCTAAGCCTAAGCCTAAGCCTAAGCCTAAGCCTAAGCCTAAGCCTAAACCTAAGCCTAAGCCTAAGCCTATTAGTGCAAGGTTTTCTCCATTTACTATTAGATTCCGTGTCTTTTCCATTTCTAATCTGCAGTAATATTGTTTTACTTTATCCACATTACACTAAAACGAAAACGAACGCAATGTGTTAATTTCTTTAGATTTCCTGGCAGTTTTTTTATTCAAGTCCTTCTCCGCTCCGATGCGTTATCAGTTTTGGGTGAATTGTGGCTCGTTATTTTATCACTGCTTTCCTCGAAAAATAGCGAAGCATCAGCCTTTCATGACGTAAATGCCTAATACCAAATTTGGTCTTCGACTTTTTTTTAAATTATTAACTTCTTCAAAAAGTTTTTTTTTTAAATTTTCGGCTAGAACTACTAACTAGAATGAATAAAAAAGTATAGAAGGTTGTTCGATATATTATAGTGACTGATTTAAAACTAAGATTTTTTTCGAAGCGTTAGTCATTTTCACTTTTCGTAAACCGTAAACGAAATATTTCCTAAATAGCACGTGTGTAGTGGGAATTATGACCTCAATGATCCATTCGCTGCTTGTCTATGTTTCTTTGTTATATAAATTATAAATTGCAATTCGGCTTCTGTTTTGTATTTGACCAGCTTGTGCGACTTGGCACCCTGAATGCACTGAATGCTCAGTTACATATAGAAAAAATATGTACTACATACCTAATCACTATACTAAATTAGTAGATTTTAATTTAAATTATGTATTTACAAGGCGCTCGGTGTTATGCTCAGTATGGCTAGAGTATTCAAAACCAAACTTTGTCTTGCGCGCCGAAAAAACGCGCCAATATCTCGCCGCGCACATATTTTCGCGCAGCCTTCGCTCAGCACGAAATTCAGTACAAATATGTAATATTATATATCCTTTTCGATTATTGTGAAAATATTGTGACGTATAAATGGTGTAAATTTTGATTTCAAAAAGTGGCTACGCATTCCCTTTAAAAATATCTATTGATTTGGCAACGTTTGCGAAAAGGTGATAATAATTTTGCGAACTGCGCTGTAACAATTGCAAATTGATTAAATGTTACACCGCTTTTTCGGTGTGAATAGCTGCCGATGTTATGTTATGATTTTAATCACAGTGTTGAGTTCTCTCGCACTCTCATAACAATAACTTTTTTATTTTTCTTAGTGTAACAAAAAATATATAAAATAAATACTATTAGTGATCTGTTTTATAACCCTATACAATAAAAAAAAAGATTCATCGGTAGCATTAGTTATCAAATCAAAACTACATTTTCTTGTGGTTCTTTTTTATATAGATTTTTCAGTTTTCGCTTTTTCATCCCTCAAAATTAAAATGAAACAAATTACTATATTTTTTCGACGATTTACCCCTAATATCTATTTTCCTGACTGACAGTGTTGTGTGTTCGTTGATCCTTTTTTTTTAACAAATAATAGATCGTTGATAAATATGACCGTATTGTTTCAGAAGCGCGCCCTAATCAATAGTCGGTGTCTAACCTATCACTCCGCTGATTGCGGGGTCTACACGCGACTTCCGTCCTATTGCGACTACCGGCTACCGTAGTCGCATAGATCCGAGGACCTGCTCTCTCTCTCCAGATCGCACACTCTCTCTCTTCCCTCAGTGTAGGGTCTTTCTCTGCAGAGGGCCCCGAACGTTATACGGTACAATCGTGTCAGAGTGTACTGTATCTGTTCACGTAGCCAACACACGCAGCCGAACAAAGATGATGTATCTTTAGTGTGGCTAGTAGTACTGTAAGCAATTTCGCACTTTAATTTTTCCCTGGTTTCAAGCGTGGGTGAGGTTAATTGGAAAAAATCGCTTTTGTAGAACAACTAGGCGGAAGACAATCAATATCTAGAAAAATCCAAGCAATCCGACCCATGTGTTTTCAGTTAATGGTAACCATCTTTGTATACTTTTATTATGATCGATTATTAAACTAGCTATAATAATAATTGTAAGCTCCCTACAGTCCCTACATTGGTTAGTTTTTTCGTGCCCGTAATACTCGCACAGTATTCGTGACGTCATAGGATTTAAAATAATTTGCATAGTATATTTTCAGATTTGTATACTGTATTTTATCTTACTATCCTCATTTTCAGACTACTACAACTTGTTGACAAGTTTGGACTTTTGAAAGTTTGGAAAATGTTGCCGAACGAGGCTTTCCAGAAGCTTTTGTATGATCTTTTCTGCGTGTGGCACGGTGTAAGAAGACATTATGATCCGCCAATTACGGACACCGAAGAACAGAAAATGGCAAAGGTGTGACTTACTTTTATACTTTTAATTAATAATAATAATTTTTCTGAATACCGAATAGTACTCCTGAGGTACACCCTAGAACAACAAGGTAAACAAAAAGAAGGCAAACTTCCATTCAAGTACACACATAGTAGATGAGACATCGCGAAGCCTAGCTTATTGCAAAGCGTCAAGCTACTGCCCAATACAGTTGTGCCAAATATTTGATCAATTATTCCCGATCCAATTTCAGGTGAAGACAATGATATGCAAATTATTGTCGGAGATCGATGACCGTGTAGTCCGGATTAAGAATAGAGTGGAGGATGCACCACGAGAACAGGTGTGATTTTACCGTATGCTTGCATTATTATATTATATTCTGGGCACGCATACTGTAGCTTTTGTTTACAGTATTGAAGCTAAAACCGTCCTTCAGGGCTCTCAAGTACAAATCGAAATAGCGGAATTAGATCTACAAAAATGTCAGATGTACGGAATTCATATGTACGTTCTAAATGAATGTTATCATTTCATTTAGGCATTCTACGAAGAGTGGACCATGCTAACTTGGAATGTGCTCTGCATTACTTCTCGCCTACAAAACAGTCTCTCTACTGCGGTCACTTCGCAAGAAGACCGAGTGATTTACTCGAGACTGAACCAGGCTCTGGTTGATCTGGTCAACTATGCAAGGTCAGTGCTACAAAACACGACAACTCATGTAGTTGAGTACTGGTGTGTAATACTCTGCATTATTGGACCCGATGACCATTTTTTGTGGCAATTTTTCTGTAAATCCAAATGACGCGTTTTGTAGACAATGCAAATTTGTTACCAGGAAACCAGACTGAAAGTTATAATTTCCACTTTTCAGGGACTATCTGCCCCCAACTGGTGATTTCACTGACCTGCAGTTCACTGCTTTAAAGGAGACCATGGATCACACAATGTTCAGCCTGCACAAGTTGTACCGGTAGGTTACCGCTTTCTTTACTAGAGCTTATTCCGTCGGTATCGTCATACAGTACCTCGTATTAGTGCGGGGTGCATGGAACAGGATACGATACCCAATAATTACGTACAGTAGACCGCCGATACGGTACCAATAACGTTTTTATCCCTCCGTACGCCTTTCAGCACAATGAACACTGTTCAATTCCACACGCCTGATGATGTCGAGGTTTTCCGTGGACATTTACTACAATTCGGCGAGCAAACTTTAATCCCATGTCTGGATATGTTCAAGGTAATTTGTAGTTTGTGGTGTAGTTTGTAGTTTTGTCATTTTATAGTTGTTTATTTATTTATTTATATAAGCAGTACGACAAGGCACAAGGTGTGCCCCGCAAATGATATGATGAAGAAAGGCAGTTTATTGAAGACAAGGCCTACGTAAAAAGTAACACGACCTATAAGACATGTTGTTTCGTATAGCTTATTGAAGCTTATTAAAGCGAAATGCTGGCCCCTTTGGAAGATTTGCATATGATAAGCAAATCCTATTTATCCTATGCTAATTTTGTACGATCGCCCACGGCAATCGTACAAAATTAGCATAGGATACATAGGATTTGCTTGTCATATGCAAATTTTCCAAAGAACATTTCGCTTTAAAACATGAACTTTTAGACATTTTGCCACCAGAATTGTCTCCGACTGTGGCGGGAAGTGCGAGCCGCACAGGTACACCTTTACTTGTATTGGAATTTGCTATTAGTTGGCTTTGAGAAGAACACTGACATTTACATCTAAGGCTGCCCGCATGCGCCCCTTTTGTTGTGGATTTTGTAGTCATTATTTGCCAGTCACGACACCATGTTGCCTAGTAATTTTGGCTCGCCGTTTGCGCGCCGCGTGCACACGAACATTCTTCATTACATGGTTTAATGTTACTGATTACTGATCATGATGTACAGATGTGCTTGACTTGGTGCTAGTACAGTGGATAGTCTACACGTATTTAGTTGTTAATGCATATTTAGTGAACCATCGAGCGATGTTCTCAAAAGCGAAATACCGGCCGGTTTTTGAAACATCGTGGGCAGCTGAATTCTTACGTACTTATGCTAATTTACTCGAATTTAGCTAGATTTTTTATTCTAATCCATGTTCATTTGCATAAGCTGCATAAGGATGCTGGTGTTCTCGATGTATTTCAAAAACCGGTCGGTATTTCGCTTGAAACTTAAGGGCATTTGGAACTTGAAGTCCAGCAATAATGTTAGCAAAAAGATCAACATTTTAGGTCGATCGAATGCGTAATCAGAGTCCTCTTCCCGATGAGCCGATCACAAATCTCGTCAAATTTTACAGTCAAATGATGTTCACTTTGGCTGTATTAGGGGCACGACTTCAGGTAAATCATAGTCGACTTGTCCTTATGTTACGCATAACACATTTTGCGAAAATAGCATGTACGCGTGCCGAACTGAGTTTTGCAGTCTTTCTCTAGCTTAGCAGCTACTTTCACTTTTCATTTCGTGACATTGGCTTTTGTTGTGAATTTTGTGGTCTTTTATTATTAAAAAAGGAACTAGTAGGCGGAGTCAAGTCCCTCACCTTACCTAACAAGTAACGTTTCGAAAAAGTATGCTAATTCAGGGATTCCGCTACGATCTTACCGTAAACAAAAAAATGTTCGGTACCTTCGATCCAGTCGTTCCATTATCGGAAGCGGTCTTCGCCTCCTTGGAACTTCTGATGAGTGACTGTGTTTTGTCCACGGAACCCTCCACCAGTGCTATATTGGTCACCAATAACTTGTTCAGGTACGGTTATTATGCGATGAAATTAAGAGAATTCAGCTTATTCCAAGTGAATTTTCTATACTTCTTATTCCTTTTCACATCCCAATTTTTCCATTCAACGTAACCTTTTTGATGGCGAATTGAAGCGAGGTATAAGAATTATAAGTACCAGAAGTTATCCAACTATGAGCAATTTAATACACCGTTTGGTGTTTTCAAAGGGAATAATTAATGATTATCTTATTATATAAAAGAGTAACTGTAGCCTAATTTGCATACCGATGTGCGTTACGAAATGCAAATTTTGTGTTCGGGTATAAAAAGAGTTTCGCAGCTCAATATCTATGTTTCCTATTATGTGAATTTCTTATGATACGTTTGAAACTTTGTATATAAGTATGCCCATGCTAAACCAATCATATTTCCATGTAAGTCGCCTCAGGCGGCGTGAGCCGACTGGTACATATATATTTGTCGATGTTACATACAAAACAGAGTAAACTTTAGTATATACGACTATACCGGTGGAACAGATCTCTATAGGAAGTGCAATCACAAAGAAAATATTTACATTTTTTTTAGCATGAACTGTGGAGCACTCGCTAGAGGCGTCGTCTTCAAGGACTTTGAAATTCAAGTTGTTTCTGAAGAAACCGCCGAAGTCATACAGGTATTCATTTAAAGCAAAATACCGGCCGGTTTTTGAAACGCATCGTGAACGACTGAATACTTACGTATTTATGCTAAATCGCTTTCGATTTTTATTCTAATTTATGCTCATTAGCATAAGCTGCATAAGAATGTTGGCGTTCTCGATGTGTTTCAAAAACCGGCCGGTATTTCGCTTTAAAGCGTCAGGCCCATTTCAAATGACCCCTATTTTTGATGATTCTATCTGATTCTTTATGTCAAATATAGTAGGATACGATATTTTTCTAATTTTCAAGCGCAAAATTCACGCAGTATTCAGCAATTTACCATTGCCAGTCATACCCAACTATTTATCGCATTTGTCACGCCCCTTCGCGCTAATTGGCCAATATGCTCTATTGGGCGTGGCAATTGCGATATCGGTCAATCAGCACGAATGGGCGTGCCAACTGCGATATATAGTTGGGTATGACTGCCCACGGTAAATTGCTGAATAGTGTGTGAATTTTGTGTTTGAAAATTATAAAAATATTGCATCCTACTATATTTGACATCGAGAATCAGATGGAATCATCAAAAATAGGGGTCATTTGAAATGGGCCTGACCCTTTAAACCATAAGAAATACTTATTTTGAAACATTTTTATCGAAAGTACTGCTTACCAAAGAACTACCATAAAAAGACGGTGTACATCCAATAACAAGGAAAAGAACACTTGACACAACGCGGAATTGAACCCGGGTCACGCTCCTGAATGTCTGAGAATTTACCACTGCGCTATTCGTCACTATTCCTACCAATCATATTCTTTTCAGAGTGAGATGAGGCGTCAGAATATGCTTCAACAACCGAGTCCCATAGGAATGGCTCCCTCGGCAGCTCTTCTTGCAATGAAACCGACCAGTGGGACAAAAAGGACCAATCAAGGGAACAGCACTGGTGGGTGGATTATCGATTAAATAGAAAGATATCGATTAATATGAATCGGAGATTGTGCACATTGTTCGGTACCGCCCATCTTAGCGATAATGACCAAATGCACATGTGTTTGATCATAGAAGCAACCTTGATGGTTTGCTCCCTTCCTGTAGACCACTCGACGAGATACCGTAGTCTTACATACTTCTGCCGACTTGTATGATGCAGGGGAATACAGTCATCCAAAATACTTAAAAAAAAATCGGCTGTCAGACCGCTTTAAAAGGCAATGTTCAAGTGTATCGCCGAAAAAAAAAAGATTTTTTCCTTTGATACATTTCAGAGCGTTTGTATTCAGACCAGATGAACAACACAGCGCATAAGAAGTCGGACGTGAACAGTAAGGAAGGAGTGACCATCTACCCGGTCTACAACGCCAAGAACAGATACTGGTATGTTTGACACTTAGGAAACTCGTCGCATAAGCTAAAAAGAAGGTCGGCCGCGGCGGACCCTTCCGTGGCGCGCGTGGGTGCGCCAGAAGGTGTGCAATTCCCGTTTAAGAACTTGCGGCGTACTTTTCGCTGTGTGCACCTCACGTGCACTACGTGTGCGTTCAGGAACTTGTAAGTTCCACGCACACTCCCGCTTCTCTGCCCAGCTTTGGCGAACCCTCTTTTTCTGTGCGGCGATTGCACGGTAACGCTTGAGAAACTTTAGCTCTGCAACAGCTTTCCGATTCTCTGTTTTATTTCCAACTGCAGAACTTAAAGCGAACTGACGGTGAGGTTTTGAAACTCATCGTGGACAACTGAATTCCTTATTTACTCGAATTTAGCTCGATTTTTTATTCTAATTTATGTTCATTTGCATATGCTGTATAAGAATGCAGGTGTCCACGATGCGCTTCAGAAACCGGCCGGTATTTCGCTTTAAACGTAAGCACAGCACGTACAGATTAAACATTCGTAAAATGTGGTTGCATTATGTCAGGGCTGCAACGTATCCTCACTTATTGTGTACAACACGGCAGAAGGGAAGACAATCATCACACAATTCGTATCAGGTTAGCGGAGACTTTTTATAATAAATTATAGGATTTACTAAATTAGTTTGTTTATTTTTTTTTGCACAGTGTTTTATCTTTTATTATAAAGATTGTAAAAATGCGTGTACCCTGTGCGATATAAAGCAATAACAATCATTGAATGCAATGCAGTGACGGTGCGTATTGGTTCGAGGACAAAATTTTTCGTCATCATTTTACTCGCTGTTGCCGCATTTCTTGCAAAACATTTACCCAACACTATGCGTTATAAATTATGAAGATAATAAAAACACAAAGTATACTGTACACATAAGGGCCAAAACGGTGACCGCGTCCCTTTAAAGTCGCATCTAAAATGTGCCCTTCTTTCAGGATCTCTCACCATCGGGTATCGCAATGGACAAATCTTCCACGGGAAAACGTCCCATTTTCTATTTCCATATCAGGGCCACGTTATTCTCGCCTTCTGGAAGGTAAGCGATTTTTAAACAAAATGTTCGAATGAAATAAATGAGACAAGTATGTTGCCGTAGAAAAATATTTTACGAATTGACTTATTCGACGAATAATTTATATTGCTAATACCACTTTTTCACTTTTTGCATAATAAATGAAGCGCTGCCTGTGAAACAGGGTAACGGATTCACATGTTTTACTGGATTAATTGTTCACCGCACGTTTCAGATTCCGGTTGAATTTTTTCTCTCTCTAAAATGCACTGTTCACGTTTCTGTTCAGATTCGCAACTGCGCATACACTCTCGCTTCCGTTCACTATTGCTACACGAAGAAATCAGGCGAGTAATTTAAATGTACTAGCTACACAATAGTGGTACACATCGTCAAGTAGGATATAATATTCGTCTTGAAAATGATTACAATACGGTGCACAAGTAAATTCGTACCAAACTTTGTGTTTTCCGTTATTTTTTTTGCCTTGACTTTACTTTTACAGTAGGAATGAGTAAGGATACAGTAGTACCAGCTTTCCCAACATGTTAATTCTAATTTTATGTTACCTGCAGGACTGTCAAGTGCAGCGTATGATGTCCTCCTATACGGCGACCATATTCTGGTTGTACGGTAGTAATGTACAGGATGGTCTGCTACTGCAGTGGGCAGAACATGGTAAGATATGAATTAAATATCAAAGGTTAAAGCCGTATGATAGCCGGTTTTGAAACGCTGTGTTCCAATGTACTGCGCTATTATTAGACTGATAATATTTATTTGCATACAACATATGGGAATGTAGGCATCAAAAATGCTTTTGAAAACGGGATGTTATATCGCTTTAAAGCAAAGCTACGACTTTCTTCAGTTCCCCTTTTAATTAAGCCAGTTGAGAATAGATGGCTGAGAGAAAACGCAATGAAATTCGTGATTCTACTTTACTCCATTGTTTCTGGACCACCGCCCTTTTTATAATTGCCAATTGGGCGTACTGCACTACGCGATAATCACGCCAAACGGTGTCTTCAAGCAGTAATTTTCCAGAGTAGACACCAGAAAAGTGGTTTTCCTAAAATATCGGCCCTCTACCCCAATTACCGAGAAATTCTGATTTTATCATTGCAGGCATGCACTGGGAACAGTTCAAGCGTCTCTTCATGCAACATTTCAAGACTCACGCCGAAGTGTGCAGAACCCTTGTGGATCAGGACTTTGAACTACTTCAGTACAAATTACAGTGCCAAGACTGCAGTAGCGGAGACCTGACAGCCAGGGTCAATGGAATACAACGTTTGTTTATTTATTGATCATTGATTAATCTAGGAAAATGTGGTTTTGACTCTGCAAATCTCACTTGAGTTATCAGTGAGTGCTATATCATTCCTTCTGAGGCCGTATTCACCAACACGCAGGGCGCCCTCCCTAGCCTCCCCAGGGAGCTAAAGAGAACGTAGAGAGTGCGAGAGCAGAAGTGAATCAGAGGGCTCGTGAGCCTGGGGAGGGCTCCCTGTTTGTTGAGGAATAGGGCCTCTGAATAATTAAAGGGATCGACACGGTCTAATGTTCACAATGTGTCAAACTGTGTTATTCCAAAGTGTACAATTGAGCCGAGGCTTGGGTACTTTACCGTTACCAGCCGGATGAACCGTAGTTACCTCGTAATTACCAAACAATTGCAGAAATCGTGACCTTCAAAAACGTACTCTGTCCTCATCTTCGTTACGAGTGTGGCACGACAAATGTCCGATTTTCGGTATGGCGTGGAATGCTGGAATTACTACAAATATTCCACGATCAGCGGAATAACGTGCGAAAAATGTGGGAGAAGGGATATCTGTTGGGTTTCCTCGAATTTGATCAGGTTAGCGGTTTGCGCGCTTTGGTAGACTACTGTAAATTGATGTTTTTACTTCTCTCTCTCTCTCTCTCTTTCTCTCTCTCTCTCTCTCTCTCTCTCTCTCTCTCTATCTTTCTCTCTTTGTATTTTTCTCTGCTCATAGTTTCTTGTAACCTACGGTCTATTCCATAAACAATAAACTTTCTTTTACTGATCAGAAAAGTAAGATATTTGCCATAAAATTTCCTGTCCTGTTCTAGGAACAGTTAGCCTAGCGGTTTTGTAATATGTAGATTTCCAGGTTGAAAAACTACTGGAGAAACGGCAATCCACACTTATAATGCGGCTGTCATTTGTGACTGGAGGTGAGCGATATACTTTAAAGTGCTATTGAACGTGGTTTTGAAACGCATTCCACAATTGTGTTCCATTCTGTGCCGAAAATAAATGCCGAGAAGGTCACTGAACTTTGCAATGCATTTTTGAAAATCGCAGTACATCACACAATTTATATACGCTCATTCTTTTTGGTGCGCATCTTTTTCATGCAATATATTATTATTACCAGACCACTATCGCCGCCTGAGGCAACTTTCCAATTCAATGTAGGCGATTCTCCGAAGTACTCACGAAAAAGGGCATACTTATATGAAACGTCTGAAACGCATCTTCCATAATTCATGTAATCAGATTCAAATGCGCTAATTTTGGAGAGTTGCGAAACGTTGGCCTATTTATACCAAATGCCTGAAACGTAGAATTTCGTTTCGTTCACACAAACAAAAAAGTAAACTCTTCTCCTTTATATAATAAGATTGCTGTTTAGGTACGATCTGTTTCACTGTCAAATCGAATGCCCACGCAATGGGAGCGGGTGATACTCGGGGAATTCATCTGGAACCGTTGGATCTGAAGAAACTCCAGGCAAAATGCCTTAGGGATTATTTGAGAGATATTGCCGACGCCGAAAAGGTAGGAAAAATGTTTACCACTAGTATCGCAAGTGCGTGCGGCCTGTACTACGTTCCTGGGTGCGCAGCGCACCCTCTCCCAGCCGCGTTCGGGGAACTCAACCGCGCAGCGCACCCCCGGCCAAGCGCGCAGCGCACCCCCAGCCAACCGCGCAGTGGCAGTGGGCCAGAAGATGGGGCGAGGTACCAGAGTAAAACATATGCGAGACCGCACCATTTTCATGTATTCCATGCAAATGTTTCACATTTTGACAGAAAGAAATAATACCAGTAAGAAGTAAAAAGACAAGTAAGAAGAAATATAATGTTTGCCTATTTTTGATGGAAATGCAGTCAGTTGTCCACATTATAAAGCAACAATGTTTCAAAGAATATTAATATCCTGCTACAACCATTGGGGTCTATTCCTCAGTTCTCCTTATTTTTTCGTAGATAAATAATAATAATAATATGCTACAACCATTGGGGTCTATTCCTCAGTTCTCTTTATTTTTTCGTAGATAAATAATAATAATAATATGCTACAACCATTGGGGTCTATTCCTCAGTTCTCCTTATTTTTTCGTAGATAAATAATAATAATAATAATGTTTATTGGATCAACGAGAAGAACGTTCTTGGGGTAATTGCTGTGAGCTCGTAAATAAACCAAAAGGTACCCCAAGATGTAAAATGGTAAATCGTAAAATGGTAAAACAAGTTTTCAGGTCAAGTACATTCTCAATTCGCAATTGGAATTGGTTCGAATCAATGATGTTTTGGATGAACTTTCTGATGGAATCCAGAAGACGGTGGACGGAGAGAGCAGAGACATTTCCAGTAATGTGACGCACTCGGGAGACCTGGACGCCATGCAACATATACGGTAAGTGGAGCATATTTTATCTGGCTCTCTAGCTCAACGAGGAGTCGTGCTCTGTACTGTTGTCGCGCTAAAATTGTTTAGGGAGCATGATCGTTCTTGATGCTTTTTTTCATTCCATAGTTATAGTTAAAATATAAAAAGAGATAAAGAGTGCTTGTTTATACCAACCGAATCCGCAGAAATGGTGCACCGGGGTCCAGTTCATTTTCGAAGCCGGACATACTGGCCTTTGAACTGCCCGGAGGCCAATTTTCTAGGGAAGCCGATTTATCTCCGCCAGTTTTACCCAGCTAAGAACATTTACACCTTTCGTATGGTAAGCGGGTTCCGGGCCGGAATCGAACCAAAGACCGGCGGCGTGAGCATGGCGCTTGCCACTGCGCCACGCCCCAGTTGTAGTTAGCCTTATCTTATTGTCAGTTGAGCAAGTTTTACTTGACGAGCTGGATTCTCAGTTTATCTTTTCAGATTTACATCAATGCGGATCGCTGTGGTGACGTGCAAAGTGAAGCCTCCATCTGCGGATATACAACAGGAGGTTTGCTGGTCACATTCGTAAAAACTGATTCAAATGTTTGTGCCAAAATTGCACAATGAGCCAAAAAACGCATCGGTCCGGATAGCCGAAGATGCGGGTTCGACCCTCGCTCGACCAAAAACCCCCATTTGCAATCTACAGTAATGAGTCTTATTCTTGATTATTTTGCCCTGGGCTACTAAAACAAAATATTTGACACATTTAGATGTCCTTCTGATTTTTTGATCAATTAAGCAATTATTACATTTAGAAACTTGCGCCACATCCGTCGTTGTATAGCCTGAAAACAAAATTCTAAAATTTATGAGGCAATTTATTGGAACGTGACAAGTGACACTTGATTCAGGTCGAGCAGGAACGCAATCTGCCCGGTCGACTTTCCGCGTTGATGTCTCCGCACGACGATTTTGTCAGAGAATTGGTGCAATTATGCAATTTCCATGGCAAATCAAAACAGGTAATTGCCTTCTGGCTAATTGCATATTCACTGCCTTTGATTATTGAAGTTCCCGCTACTTACAAACAATTAAACAACATTTAAAGCAGTATGGTACCTTCTTTGGGAAATTTGCACATGTTACGCATATCCTATATATCCTATGAAAATTGGTGCCGGAAGTTTGCCGGACGGACACCAAATTTGCATTGGATACATAGGATACGCGCATGATATGAAAATTTCCCAAAGTAGGTAATAGAAATCATCCCGCAGTCGTGCAAACGACTATGGAAATTGGAAACCTCGTACATATTAGAAAAAAATATAGTGTGGGTATTTTGGATATATTCTGTAGTTTTTCAGGACGCTCAGGACATTTTGGACTCGGTTTCCGACCATTATTTCTCTTCTTCGAATACGACAAATGGAAGTCTGAGCGGGCATTCGAGCGCGGCTTCCACACCGTTCCACCTACAGTATCCCGGTGAGAAGGTAAGGTAAATTTACTTACAGTACCTATATATTATTATTATTATTATTATTATTACTATTATATGATCTGGTATGGTATCTGGTAGCTCTGTAACTCGGCGGAGATAATCGCTTTCCTGAACAGATTGGCCCCCGGGAGGCCGAAAATTTGGCCATGCTTTCGTATTCTACAAGACCCCCTGCACCGTTTTTGCGGATTTCGGTTGATATAACGTTGCACTTTATCTTTATCTTTTATGAATAAGTGAATCAGTTATGGTGATTTATACGTACAATATTTTTAGATGTACCGCGGAAGCACCCCGCAAGGCATCAGTTACCCTCCCGTTTCTAACATTTCCCCGGGGAGTTCCCAGGCTCCCATGCGATCTCCTACCAATGGACATGTTAACTTCCCTGTTGGCAATATGGGATACAAGTTTGATTATGGTACCGCCTAGCGACGAGGTCTAAGTGGTATGACACGTGATTTTCAAGGAATCATGTGTTATCTCCAAGGGCACATAATGGAACACAACTTGCATACAATACATGCCACTTCGCAAACCACGTGCCATACCATTCAACGTATCGGCCAGATGTACCATTTCAGTTTTTGTTTATGTTTACGATGTGTTGTGCATTGCCAAAACCTTGCCAAATTATATAAGTATCAAATGTTGATCAATATTTATCAAAGAATTTTTCCTCGTTATAGTGACGGTGTCCTACCTAATTCTAATTCTAATAGCAATAGTATGTATGAGAACGACGGACTTATTTTTTGAGTGCCTTTTGTTATTTTTTACTTTATTTTATTGAGCAGAACTTCCATTTTTTGATATTCACGGGTTTGAGTATTGTTATTTGTTAACTAATACCTATATTTACAAGACAGGGGCTTCTTCTAGAAAATTTAAATGATTTGAATCATAAGCAAATATCTTATTATATAAAGGAGAAGAGTTTGTCACGGGTTTGTTTTTATGTGCACAACGAAATCTCTTCATAAAGAAAGAAAATTCTTCGAGAGAAAGGACATACAAAATCGTTGCCGCTGGCGAGAATCGAACCCACAGCAGCACACAACCTTTAGATTCACAGCCCAACGCTCTACCGGTTGAGCTATGCTAGCTTATCATACGGATAACAATCTGCTCTACATAAGCAACTTCAATGGCAAATTTGCATGGTACCATTAGTCGAATGGAAATCCGGATCATATTATACGTTTCCCCAATCATAAATGACTTTGTAGACGTGTGAACGTTTTAAATAGGGGAACAATCGGCCGAAGGCCGATTCCTCCAGTCGGAGAAGAGCCCGTAGGGCTCTTCGAACGGCTGGTTATTTCATATAGTAGCAGGTGCTTTGGGTTTGTTGTTTTTTCTATTATTTATTTATACATAATCTATCCATTAAGTGTGAAATGTTATTGATTTTATGAGATTTGTTTTCTTTTTCTTTTCCATAAATTTCCTTGCCACTTATTATTCCCCCATGTCATCATACAGTCCATTTCACTTCAGTAACTTTCCGTTTGGTTTGTGCCTTATAATTATAATGTTGTTTTATTGTAGTTTGTAGTTGTGATCCCTCGTTATTTTCTTATTTTCAGTTTATTTTTAAAGCGGTATAATGGCCGGTTTTTTGGAACGGACTTTGGATAGCCATCTACCAAATCGAGCTCGTTTGGAGCTCATTTAGCATAGCATAATACATAGGAATGCTTGTCCATCATAAACCATAAACTTCAAAAACCGGCCGTTATGTCGCTTTAAACTGATAAGCTCGGTTGTCAAAATAGCGAACGTCGGCTCAATTTAGGCACCGAGCTTTTGACAGAACTTCTCCTAAAGTTAATGTTATACATAGTGTATTAATTCAGATTTACACACACCCACTATCAGCAATTTTATGTATTACTTTATCTTTCTATACATATATCTGTTTTTGTTACAAGTGCCACACGATTTGTTATATTGTTGATATCCTTTATTTATGTCGCATTAAACACGTTATAAGTGAAATAAAGAAGCGACAAATGATTGTTTTGGTATTATTATACATGATAAACTCCGCTGTTTTTCTCAAAATTGGTTGGTGAAAGTCCATAGAATTTTTTTTATATATGTATACAGTTACAGTAAAGATGAAAAAAGTGGATCTATCCATAACATAACATTTAGTTCGAACATAAATATTATATACAAATAATGAATTGATTTTTTAATGACAAGTGAACGAGGTGATTTTATATATGACAGATGAATCAACTGTAAACTCTGCAAACAGTGCTTCGTGCTGGAAAAGAATTCAAAATATTTACAGCATCTCACAACGCAACATGCTATTGTTCACATTTAAAGCGATACAATGGCCGGTTTTTGAAAAGTGTGTTGGACAACTGCATTCCGAATGATGTGTTGTGCAAAGAATATCATTAGAATTAAAAATCGCGTAGTTTTTTTGCATACACTACATGAGAATGCAGCGTCCCTTATACGTTCCAAAAACCTGCAGTTATATCGCTTTAAACACATATTGTATGTTAACAAAACGTGCAAAACGTATTTTCCTATTTCTTTCCAACGTTTTCCTAAAATTACCCTAAAATTGCGGTCAAGACAATTCAATTTAGTGAAAATCGTGTCATTCCCGATATTTTTTTCCGTATCGTGTCTGTCCTTTGAAATTTACGCAACATCGTAGCGCAACCAGTTCTCAAGGAAATATAACCCCATTTACATGACCCATTCTTAAATTAATTTTACGTTATTTTGATAACTGCAGATTTATTTCTGCCACACACACGAAGCTTTATGCATACCAGAATTTCGTGATTTTCCAATTATTCAACGAATCGCGACGAAGTGCTCATGTTATTCTGTGAAAGTAAATGTAAAGTTTGCCTTCCACCCACAGCTTATTTGACAAGTTGTTATTTCAAGAGTGTGCGTCAATTAAGTGAAAAACATGTCTTTTAAAAAAGAAGAAAACATTTAGAATTTGCCCCCTATTTATTGGTTTTTGCCTCGATCTCTTGAACACGAAATTACATGAGCTTTGAGTGACTCCAGTGTAGAATGTCAGACCCTACTCAGGGAATTTTTGAAACGCATCGGGTACACCAGCTTTCTTATGCAGCTTATGAAAATGAAGATAAATTAGAATAAAAAATCGAGCCAAATTCGAGTAAATTAGCATAAATACGTAAGAGCTCAGTTGTAGTATTTCGCCTTAAAACCATATTTTGCTATGGCTATATTTTTTATGCTGTAAGAAAAAGGAAGTATAGAACCTTTCTCCACGGGATTTTAGGTTTTAGGTTAGTCGAAATGTTTTTTTTTGCCACAAATATTCATTAGATATCTCCCTCTGACTGCCTATCTCTTTTCCACTATCTTTTTTCTAGATAATCAAAACATAAGTGAGCAATTGCTGAATTACTGCCACACAGGTGATAATTAAATGAGTTCTGCATAATGATTTCTGCTGGAATATGTAATTTGTGACGTCTAATTGTAAGCATCAGATTGAAGAAGTATGAATTAATCAGCCAATCAGCGGATAAGGACTTTAGCTCTTTTTTTTCAATTTTGTTTTCCACGATGAGTTTACAAATCATCTGATTTTCAGTTTTCTTAGTTTTTATACTCTATCTCTCTCTATCTCTCTATCTCTCTCTCTATCTCTATCTCTCTCCCTCTCTCTCTCTCCCTCTCTCTCTCTCCCTCTCTCTCTCTCTCTCTCACTCTCTCTCTCTCTCCTTGACAATGAGTTTCGAGTAGTCTCAAAAGTCATTGCCCCTTTCCTCGCCTCATCTCCCTATCATCTCCATCAATCTGATTTCCTCCCACTTTTTCTGTCCCCTCGACTCTTCCCCTTCTTTTCCAGACGCGTCCCCAACAAATGAGATCCGAGTAGTCTACTTTTCATTTCAGATGATTCGATATCTTCTACTTGAATCCACTTTCCACTTTCTAAGGCGACACCCCATATCTCTTTATATAGACCCCATCGGGCCCTTATTCAAAAAGTGCGCCCTATCTCCGCCAGGTTCTCGCGAGCACCTGGCGTGTATCTGGCGAACATAGTGCTAGGTGACGTCGCACCAAATTTGGCGACGTCGCCCTATTTTTGACAGGTTATCGCGACTCGCGAGTACCGGGCGTGAATCTGGTGAACACCGTGTGAGGTGCGCGGCGAGAAGTAGGAGCGCCTATTTTTTTTGCCGCACATCATCAACGTTTCACGCTCTTACTCATCCACAATCCCTTAACCCCCTCTTATTTGAGTTTTTCGCATTTTTGGTCGTTCTCTGAGCCGTTTCTGACGCGCGCTGACTTTTTATATAACGAAGTTTCTGGGCTAGATGATTACGGCCCTATATATCAGGTACTTGTCCTACATAGAGAGGAATATGATGGCACTGCCTTAACACTACGTACCTGACTAACTTCGGTGACAATGTATTTACGTCGAATATTAATATACCTTTTTCGAATTCTTGTACTTTGTAGTCTGGCGTTGACAAATTAATAATAAGATAAGGCTTTGTTTTGGTTGATGTGGTCATCACATAGCCCTCGTAAGACTCCAAGGATCAACAAGCATATTTTGAAGGAAATATTTTCGTTTGGTTAGCGACTACTGAGATCCTGAGAATCGTTTGCCACGCTGTTGAAGACTTTAGTTGAAAACTAAAATCGCTGAAGCGATGGGTAACTAGAAAAGTTCGCAGACATTGTTTTGTCCATAGTACTTCACGTATGATTGAGCGAAAAGCAGCCCTATTCCTGTAATTTTGCAATGTTTTTTTGTGCCATTTATTTTAAGTTAGAGATGCATTTTCTTGTTTTTTTTTTATTGATGTGGGCTTACCTTGACAAAACTTGCGCGATACATTTTTTTTATGTTCGTGATAGATGTTAAGCGGGCATCATACCTCATCAAACATGTACAATGTGTAGGATACCATAACAGAAGCCCTAATGCTAATATCGTTTGACTTGGACCGGCATCTAATTATGTCCTCAATTGTGACCCCTTTCCACCCACTTCTGACCAC
This sequence comes from Pelodera strongyloides, assembly GCA_036852015.1. Lineage (NCBI taxonomy): Eukaryota > Metazoa > Nematoda > Chromadorea > Rhabditida > Rhabditidae > Pelodera > Pelodera strongyloides. The sequence goes on along the minus strand of JAANDG010000739.1, from coordinate 16,901 downwards.
AGTCCATTATCTCCACTGCAATTAGATTACAATTGCCTGTTTTCGAAAATGGCCCATATTTGGTCCCAGACCCTAAGAAGACCAAAAGTAATACATATGTTCAAGAACACTGACATGTGACATAACTTGGACCGCACTTCGGAGAATTGGTTTTGTTTTGGTTGGTTACATGAAGAACGTGCTGCCGATCTAAGTATATTTGCCTTACCGCTAGCGTTTACCGGAGACGCTTCGAAACGCGGTGCCACTGCTTCAATCAGAAGTTCTTATTATTCCAAGTCCACTAATTCTTGTGTCAGCAATATACCGCTGGAAATAAATTGCATCAGCTATTTTTCATGAATACTTTGAAGAAGTCGTGACGACATTTTCGTTGATCATTCTGCGGTCATTACATGGAATCTATTGTCTTCTTTTATATTTTTATATTTCATTGTTGAAAGGAATAACGCGCTTTCCGACTCGAATGAACTTGAATTTGAAACTTGGAATACGTTTTCGGAACGCAGTGAAGCATGAAAACCACACTCAACTTGGCTCAAGCTGAAAGAACAACTTTGCATGAAAATAACCGAATATTTGAGTAGACATTCTTTACTTAAAGCGAAATAACGGCCGCGTTTGAAACGTATGCTGCACAACTGTTTTCCCATACATTGTGTGCAAATGAATATAATTAGAATAAAAAGTCGCGCAAAATTGCATACACTACATGGAAATACAACGTCCAGAATAAGTTTCAAAAACCGACTGTTGTACCGCTTTAATCTAGTATGCTAAAATTGAAGGAAAACCCTATTGTATTTTTTAGCGTACTACATAAATACTATGTTTGTAAATAGCATCACTTTCGAAATAGGTCTCAATATCACAGAAACAAGAAAAGCTTGATTGGCCGTGTCGAGTTCTCAGTTTCCGGAAATTGATAAAATTCAATTTCGGTTTTCTACTCTATTTTCTTACTAGTTTTGTGAACTTTGAAGTATTTTCGCTTTTTTTGAATTGCCTTTCTTTTTGTTACAGTGACATGGACGAACCTTGTCTGTGAAGCATATAGTGCAAACGACATTCCTGTAAATTATATGCAAATTTCCATACATTTCTAAGAATTTCCCGCACAGAATGGAACACAAACCAGGTGCCATAACACCTAAAAGGTGAAGATTCCGGTTTGACATTCGCCATAAAGGGAGAATGTGTTGTTTGTGTTATGGGAGGTGAGAGGAAATTGTGTTATGTCTCCCCATTTTTATTCCCTTTACTTCTCAACTAGAACCTTTCCCTCACAAAGCAGATGCGAACACACGGCGGGCGAATAAAATTCCTTGGGTATCTTTGCTTTAAAGCGCAATAACGGCCGGTTATGGAAACGTATGTTGGATAACTAACTGCATTCTCACTATGTTGTATGCAAATGAATATAATAAGAATAAAAAATCACGCAATATCGCACAGTTATTTCCATACACTACAATGAAGTATGCAGCGTCCAACATACGTTTCAAAAACCAGCACCAGATGTTATATCGCGGCAACTGTAAGTTTCACGGTATAAACCCAGCCTATGAGTAAAGTAATACTTCTCTTCATTAAATTTCATGTTTTTTTTCCTTTGAAATTAATATGTGGAAGTAAATCTATTGATTCAACTGGCTGGTATCCAGAAATTCCACAAAAAACGTATTCCTAACTTTCTTTTCGTTTTGTTTTATTTCCTTCTCTTTTGCACACTGCTAACAATAAGTTCCAAAAATACATGATATATAAAGGCATTTACGATTTACTTGTTTTCTAGTAGTAAATAAACAAATAGAACGTTTCAAAAGATACTCCACTTCAGCTAACCTAAAAGCCTATTATTGCTCATATTGTTCGCTTTAGTAGCCTTTTCTACTTGCCCATGTACCCGTGAATGCCCTTTATTGACGATTGAATAAAAACATTTATGCAAGATAAGAAAACAACAACCATAAGCAAATAAAAATAAATGAAAACATGAAAATAAGCCTAGAAATAGCCGCCGCTTTACACGTGAATTTGCACAATTGGTGAAGCCTATCTTTGATATTGAATTGCTGTAAAAATCTTTTCCAATGTTGTTTATGCGATTTTTTCTCAAGGTCTTTCAAATCTTGGTTCTCAAGAGTATCCGATAACATTCTCTGCTTCCGCGGCAATTTAACAGTTTTTTTGTTCGATTGTATGTATATTACTCAATCTGGGTGTCTGTTTTTTTATATATAAGAAGCCGTTGGCTTCATTACACAACGCCAAAGGAGTTGGCTAGTTCGCCTTCCAAAAGCTTGATTTATTGTTATTCTTCGTAATTGATAATTCATTCATAAGAAAGGAAGAAGGGGAGCAAAACTAAACATTTTTTTCTATGTATTGTAAGTTATTACTTCAAAGCACTGTACACATAATATATTGCAAGATACAGTTTATGGTTTAACTACTGAAGTGCACTGTCGCCTATTCTAACTTAACATATATGAAAACTTTCCACCGGCAAGGTAACAAATTCACAGGAAAACGAAATAATTGCCGAAAACACAGAAAAACCGTTGTTGGCCCATACCAAATGGTTTTCACCGAAAAACCATCTGGTGACTGGTTCGTGACTGGCCCGTGACCATTTGGTGACCATTTGATGGCGGTTTTCGATGAAACTTGGTCACGAGTGGTCACCAAATGGGCAGGCCCGCGAAAAAACCAATGAACCGTCACCTTTACCCATTTCCTATGTTATTACATTTCTGTTTTTTTTTCTCACCCAAAAAGAAGATTTCTGGGAGTAATCCTATTATTTTATCGCTGTAAAATTGGGTTTTGTCTGAGAGAAAAGAAATAATCACAGGATTATCCTTTTTACTTCATTATTGACAATTGCGTACCATATTGTGTTACGCAGGCAGAACTATATGGTCTTCCTTATGATAATATTTCACATGTAATTATTTCGGCTAGGTAATTGAGAACTCGTGTGTATGTATGTAATATGCAAATCGTATGAGTTTTATTGCGGTCTATTCTGGGCTTATTCTGGCCAACGGAATTTAACACCTTACAATTAGAGTATGTGCGCCGCAGCTCCAGCGGACCTTTCTCCTTGCGCGGCAACTGCGCGGAGATTCATCAGTGATGGGTACTATCTTGTTCTATGTGTTTCTACATTTTATTCAGACTCAACTTTGAAACTTTGAATTTCTGAAACTGCGTCGCTACGTGCCCGATTTACCTACAATTGTATGGATAATGAGTTCTTTTCTTCGTTAATATTTTTGTATTACAATGCTTCAATGGTAATCGGAATGACACAATAACAATGAACTTGTATATTTTTGTTAATTGACGTAATGCTTTACAAATTCGGGCTCTCTTTGGTCCAAGAAACGCCAATCGTGGCATCGAGCGGTAAGTTCGTAAAAAATCACTATGAGCGAGCGGCAAAACGGATTAATTAAAATAGTTTATTGATGGTAAATAATTAACGTTTCTCAAAAGGCAACCCTAATATACCTCGCTTCACAACGACGACCTATGACTTGGCTACTATCATGTTAGGTGTCTTATTTTCCTCAACCTTGTTTACCTGCTCAACTGTGTATGTGTATATGTACTCGGAGTAGGTATTCAGCAAAAGTCCGCGCTTGGTCCTTTGTCATCCGGGTTATTCAATTTCCCGTGGCCATATTTGTCACTTTGCTCACTTTCAAAGGATGGGACCTATCTTTGCTATTTATATATCTATCACACCCTCCCACAGCCACCCACTTTCTATCCATTAGAAGGTGACGTCTTCCTGAAACTTGTCGTGTGCTACGCACAGTTATAATAATTATAGAGTTCAAAAAGTAGATTGGTCAAATATGCACAGACAGGCACTACAGACAGGCATATCATTAAATTGCCAAGCGAAGACGATCGCGTTTTATCTCCGCTTGTAACTTGCAGTGGGTTATTCATTTATAGGTCTTTTTAAAGAGTTGCTGCACTTTTTGTTCGAACCATGTGTGTGGACTACAGACAGGCATATCATTAAATTGCCAAGCGAAGACGATCGCGTTTTATCTCCGCTTGTAACTTGCAGTGGGTTATTCATTTATAGGTCTTTTTAAAGAGTTGCTGCACTTTTTGTTCGAACCGTTAGGTATTTTCTTCCCAACTCAGGAATTGTTCTAATCTTTGCATGGATTTCGTTTTTTTTTCAATAAATCGCAAAAAATCGTAATCCGTGGTCACATTTTTTTACCGCTATAACGTATAACAGATTAGTTAATCGAAGATTCTTTTTAAAATGTTATTAAAGTCATATGTGTTTCTTTAGTTCATTTGTATAATATATATCTATAACAGTATATGCACTTTTATGGGTTTCTCTTTCTTTTTATATAGTTTCAAGCGCGTGCTTGGCCGCAATTACACGATGGTTTCATTGGGTAATAAATAAAGAAACACATAAAATTCTAATAAATTGAGAATTTTGCAAATGCATTGGCATGGGCTCTAGGAAAGAAATAAGTCATGTATGTCACATGCCCGTATTTAAAAAAAGGAACTTACTTTACTAAGAATTTAAAGATTGCTTCCTAAGAGTCCTAAGTTACTGAAGCCGGAAATGCTATACATTAGAGTGGGATCAAAATGGGTTGAGCGGTGAACCGCTCACAAAGAGGCGAGTCAGTGAGTTGAACCGCCTTTTTGTGAAAAGGCGGGTTCGGGTTGACCCGGACCGGCCTTGCGAAAAAGAGGCGACTCCGGGTCAGAGCCGAAAATCACAAATAAAAACGGACGGATTACCTATGTTAACTTAAACTTCTCGATAATATTTAGTGTTCCATACGAGAATAATTACCCTCTACCGTTTACAATTGTACTTAGTCACATTTACTTGACGAAGGATCCGTAAATTGTAAATGATTCACGTGGGTCACTCACCCCGGGTTGGCTCATGGTCACTCTCTTGTTGAATCGCCTAGGTGCTTCACGTGTGAACCGGGTTGACCCGTGAGCCGCGCGGGATGAGTCACTCATGTGAATCGCTCAACCCGTTTTGGCCCCACTCTACTATACATATGTTGGTCTTGAAAATCCAAAACTTTGGATTTTGATGCCATGCCCCTACTTATGTATTTTCATTTTTTCACTAATATTATCTTCCAAAGGAAGCCATCGAAGCGTAAAATATCTGTTTATTTTTCATTTCTGTGCAGCTAGAGCTAAACTAGGCTCATACAAAAGCCCGGCTGAATCCAGCGGTTCTCACATTACTGTAACTAAAACTCTTTTACAAAAAATCCCCTCTATCACAGGCCCCCACCCCTAGTACAACTCTCTTATTGTGAGATTTATCCGGCACACATCATATCACAATGAGGTTTCTTTGTTCCTTTGAATTAATATTCAATGCCTTGAATATTTGGCACATAATGTGCAAGTTGCTTGATGAATTATGTACTAAATGTCAGAAATAAGAAGTAAAATTTCGTCTTTTCTCTCTCTCTCTCTCTCTCTCTTTCTCTCTCTCTCTCTCTCTCTCTCTCTCTCTCTATCTGTCCCTCTCTCTCTGTGCCTCTCTCTCTCTCGTCTATCTACTCTATCTCTCTCTCTTTCTCTCTCTCGTTTATCACCCTTCTCCCAGGAGACCCATTCTAATGAGTTTTATGTAAGGTTGTTTATGAATAAAATTGAATTCACTTTAACTGCCACCACCTATCCCTTTGTTCGTTATGCGTTTTCGATAATATGCAAATACGCTCTGTTCCCCAATTTTGAGAACTTTATTGCGCCTCTGCAAAAATGTGCAAAACTATAGAATTGTAAAATTCATTTTGTAAATTGTAGGTGCCGCTTTATCACAATTCAAATGTTGAACACCTTATGTTTTTGAAAACAAGAATTCTTCCTTAAAGGGTCAGGCCCATTTCAAATGACCCCTATTTTTGAGGATTCCATCTGATTCTCCATGTCAAATAAAGTAGGATGCAATCATTTTCTAATTTTCAAGCGCAAAAATCACTCATTATTCAGCAATTTAACGTGAGCAGTCATACACAGCTATCCATCGCAGTTGGCACGCCCATTCGCGCTGATTCGCCGATATCGCAATTGCCACGCCCAATAGAGCATATTGCCCAATTAGCGCGAAGGGGCGTGACAAATGCGGTAAATAGTTGGGTATGACTGGCAGGGGTAAATTGCTGAATACTGCGTGAATTTTGCGCTTGAAAATTAGAAAAATATTGCATCCTACTATATTTGACATGGAGAATCAGATGGAATCATCAAAAATAGGGGTCATTTGAAATGGGCCTGACCCTTTAACCCTATGTTCAGCAAGTTCTGAGTACCTGGCGAGCTGGCAAACGGTAAGCGAGGTGCGCGGCTACAGAAGAGAAGGTTGCACCGATTTTTTCGCCGCGAACCATCAGTTTCACCTTTGGCAACGTGGTCCTATTTTTTACCAGGTTCTCGCGATTGCTGATTCAAATTAATGAACTCCTATTTTGCTTACTGAAGTAATTATGTTCCCTGATGCGCAAATAAGGTTATTTATGGACACGGAAGTATACAGTTTCTTTATATTTGAATAGATTCATTAATTTCATTCTTTATTCTTAGTAATCTACTAATCCGTTCAATAAAAATACATAGCTATTTGTAGTCGCCTTATGCAAAGATTTTCTGCATTGCAAATTAAATAACAACATTATTCCTTTTAAACCATTTTATAGCATAATACAATCGTTACAACAATTACTTAAAACGACTTTAAAGGGAGAGGCCCACGAGAAAAATGTCTTCCTCAATTTGCTTTCATAGCATGTCCGGAATTTCAGAAATATTACCGTGCAAGCAGCGATTCTGACTACGGTACCTGGCCGAACAGTTTGCCGGGAAATAACTCCGCGAGTTCTAGGCGTAAAGAAATGCCGTTTTCACAGTAATATTTCTGAAATTCCGGACCTTCTGTGCAAGTAAATTGAGGAAGACTTTTTTCTCGTGGGCCTCTCCCCTTAAGTTCCTATGGCGGCGAGGTGAAAAAAAACGGTTTCTTTTCGTCCAGCTTACAGCCGCGCCATAATTCGCCAGGAACACTATTAATATTCTGCTCCAATCAATATTTGCATATCTAACATCAAATCGTGTGCAAAAACGTTAAATATCTTGAAAATTTGGTTACAATTTCATATTTCTCAATATGGCCTAGATTTCTCTGCGCAACCTAGTATTTATCGTAAAAGTAGTTTATCACAAGTTGTTTACTACGAATAATAATTTGTCAAATACATGAGGGAATCTGTTTCATTATTTATTTTGTTTTCGTAAATGTCTCATCTATTTTCTGCTCAAAAGCTTTAATTGATGTTGCGTCTTAATTGCGGTAAACAGTGATCAGTATAACATGAAGTACTATTTTTATATCGTCAAGTGCAGCTTTGCCCTATAGGATTTCTAGAAGTTGTTGAGCGCTAATTAAGCAATTTGTCTTTCTTAATTATTTTCCTTACATTGCACTGAATTTAACAAACAATTACCCTAAATATTTATTGACCCCTATCCTATTTGTCTAATTAAAAAACGTAATGAAACAAGTTACTTATGCTTCTAATTTACATTTTTTGCTTCTAGTCCATGTTTTAGCTTATTTTCGGTTTCATTTCTCCTGGCGCGGATTAAAATTGTTATTTAAATTAATTATTTCAACTTTCAGTTAAAAAATGAATGGGACCGAATTGTATCTAGTAGACGAATCGACTCAGGAATTACAAGCGGCCCGTGCCACGTTAAAAATGTCATTCGCCACTGCTTATTTTATTTGCTTTGTATTTGGAACAATTGGAAATGGGTAAGTGAAACAATGCTAAAACTGTTTATTGAGTGTTCTCTAAATTCGTTGTCTGTAGAAACTTTTTCTCTCCGGCGAAACCCTAGCACTCCGGCAGTTTCCCGGGACATCATCGGCGCGTTTTCGGTGCTATGTTATGAGATGTTAATCATAGTGTTTTGAAACACTCTTCTTTCCACATACCGTAAAAATAAGCTCCCCAAAAACGGAATGAAGTAAAGTTATCTTTTACCTCTTCATTGTCTAGAATCGTGATCGTGATGACCATTAACGTGTTAACTTCAATGCATCGTGGTGGATTCCGAAGACGGTCGTTGTCCAACACGAATCATGTGTTCATCTACGTGCTTGGTAGGTTTTCTAACAAAATATGCGATGGGTGTTTCCAAGTATACCAAATCGGGGCGCCAGTACTACCATATTTCTGCAGGAAACCTGCATATGTAATATGCAAATTAAGAAAATATTATCGTGTAGTTCCAATGTATGATAAGTTTTCAGCATACTTGGAAGCCCCATGTATCCTTTTTTACAATCATTATGAATTGCGGCCAACGATTTATTGCCTGTTTTCTATACTCACCATGCACTTTTCGTAGTTTTTTTGTTTTATTTTTGCTTAACATTAATAAGGTTCTGCGCACTTAGGCTTAGGCTTAGGCTTAGGCTTAGGCTATATGACTTACTTTATGTTCAGGTCTTTCTATCGTCGATTTGCTGGTCATTCTACACTTGCCCTTTCTAATTGTGGATTTATTGAAAGGTATTTTTTTTTCATTTTTTTTTTCAAATTTCAAATACAGTGTATTCCTGGCTTATTGGATAAAACCTACTCTGGGCACTGGAACATACTGGGCAACTGAGAGCCTACTCTGGGCAACTGAGGACTACTTTGGGCAACTATACTTGCCGAGGACTACTTTGGCACCTACATATACTTGTGCATTTTGAATAACATTCACTAACATTCACTTTGAATAAAAGCATGTATAGACAATGTAAAAAAACTGGATACTCTGAAAGCTTTGAAGGTTATTTTCACAGTCTGATCATAAACCGACAGAAAAATTAACGCATTGTGGATGTTTCAAAAACCGGCCGGTATTTCGCTTTTATGTGTTCATGCTGCCTTTAAATAAAATATCACATCTGATTACAAATAGTTCAACAAATTAGCCTGCTGTGTTACATACAAAATCAGAAATACTGTTCGTTGAGAAGGAGATATGTGTCTTAAAGCGAAATACGAAATACCAGCCGGTTTTTGAAACTTTAAGTAAAGTATACAGTTGCATAAATAATTTGGTCAGGTTTATTTAACTCTATAAAAACACATTTTCGTGGATGTTCACAGTTGTCCTGGTTGTCCACGGTAGTCCTCAGTTGCCCAGGTCTCCATTTTCAGTTGCCCAGTTGTCTACAGTAGTCCCAAGGAGTCCTAGTAGGTTTTACCCAATAAGCCGTATTCCTTCAAATTAAAAAATGAATAGTCAAATTCCAGTAACGAAGTGAGTAAATAAATATAAAAAGAATCTGTCTAAAATTGAATTTGACTAATTAAATAAATTAAACTAAATATAATAATATTCAGGCCAATGGTTATTCGGACAGGCGATGTGCAAACTTTACTGGTTCGGTGAAAGTGTGAACAAACTTTTGTCAAGTTTCATTATGACGGTGCTCAGTTGGGATCGATACTTGGCCGTTTGTTCGCCGGTTAAATCAATGAGGTATGGATTTATTGATTTTTTTAATAATTGGACTTTGGATCTTTCAACGTACCTCTTCATATATGAACAAAAATCTATGTTACTTTTCATGCTATACCATAGTCGGAAAATATTTGTGCGGGACGAGAATTCGGAGCATGTTTCACGTGTTAAAGCGAAATACCGGCCGATTTTCAGCATATGCACATAAACAAAAACTTGAATAAAAAGTCGATCTAAATTCGAGCAAATTAGCATAAATACCTAAGAATTCAGTTGACCGCGACGCGTTTCAAAAATCGACCGTTGTTTCGCTTTAACTTGTGTGGGACACGGGGGAAAACATTCACAAATGGTTGTTCCTGTATAGTGAGCCTGTCCTAGTAAGCATGTATTATCTTCAGTATGCGCTCGAACCTGGTGGCTGTGATGGTTTTGATCGGAGGTTCAGTTTTGGCAGTCGTCCTCCTGCTTCCAGTCCTTATGAAAGCAACTGTTTTCAAATTGAGTCTTCAAACAATGGAAGAATTGATAGCTGGTTCGCCTGAGGAGAGGATTGCGGGTACGGTAGATTAATTACTTTTTTGTTGACATTCATTTTGACTTTTTTGTTTTGCTGAAAACTAGCCTGACTCCTTGCGCCGCGATACCGCCATATGACCGCCGCGCACCTTCTTTGCACATAAGACCGTCGCGGAACCGCGGAGTTTCCCCAGTGAAAGAAATACGTCAAAACATTTTTCCTCAGTGGAAGTTTTGGCTTCTAGACCTTCCATTTATTCCCGTTTGTCATTGATGTACACAGAATGCTCTAGTCTGTTGTCTGGGTCTTGAAGATTCTGACGTACTTAATAACGCTAACATTCGATTTACCACCGTACTTTTATGTATGGTAGTAACCGACGTCATCTATTCACTTGCAACAGAATGCAAATCTACAGAAAATGAAGATTCTACCTACTGTAGTTATAAAACAACATCATTCCAGATCTTCATGGCCACTCTCTCAGCAAGTGTATGTTCGAATCAGACGCAACTTTTGTAATTTACACCTTTGTGATGGGATACGCTCTGCCCGCACTCCTTATTACGGCTTTCTATATCAGGGTAAGTGATCATGATTATCAAAAAGTAAATCAAGAATTTAGTAGCCCTCTCTCTCATACAAACACACGCTCTCTCCCTCTTTCTCTCTCTCTCTCTCTCTCTCTCTCTCTCTAGTTAACTCCGAATATCTTTAGGTGATTGCCAAATTGCAAAACAACTCTCATCTGATGCGCCGGAGTAGTAAGAAAGGAAAGGAGACCGCATCGCGGCAGGCCGACTCAAATGCGTGTAGAGTAAAACAAGTATGTTTGTTTATTTATGAATTACTTTTTAAATTCTAAATGTTTAAGTGTTCATTAAACTCTTAGAAAGAACACATCATTGTAAGAGTCAATGTAATACGTTTTTTGAGACTTGTGTTACTTATTAGGGAGGCACGTTCGATGGAAATAAAATAGTCATAGTGAAAAAAGACACATGTTAAAGAGATAATAACTGACGGTTTTTAAACTTATATTGGATCACGACATTTCCAAATGTTCTATGCAAATGAAGCTAATTAATAGAAAAACGCGCAGTATCGCGCGGTTATTTATACATAATACATGTGAATGCAGAGCCCGACATGGCTTTCAATGACCGGATGATATACCGCTTTAAACTTTGTGTGTTGTAGGTGAATTTTTTGGGGTTCTTATGAAGCCTGTGAAGAAAAGAAGAGAATACATATATCAAATCTCATGTTTACTTATTTAGGTGACGAAACGTATTGTGGCTGTTATATTATTCTACTATTTCTGTTGGACCCCACAGTGGACACTCAACCTACTCACACAGTTTAACTTGTTACAGGTACATAAACCTAGTTATATATATATATATCTATATATATATATCTTATTATATAAAGGAGAAGAGTTTACTTGGTCTTTTGTTTGTATGCACGCAACGAAATCCTTCCATAAAGAAAATTTTCTATTCACAATCGAATGGGAACATACAAAATCTTTGCCGCTGGCGGTATTCGAACCCACAGCAGCACCCAATCTCTCGCTTCACAGTCCAACGCTCTACCTGCTGAGCTATGCTAGCTTATGACAAGGATAATTCTCTGCCCTACATACAGCACCTTCATGCATGGTGGCATGTCGAGTGGTGATCCAAACTGATTATTATACGTTTCCACAATCAGAGACGTGTGATTTTATGGGAGGAGAAAGAGACGAGAGTTAACTTTTTAAATTGTAGCAATCCTTTTTTAAAGGGAATGTCAAGCCGGTTTTGCATGTAGGGCTCAAAAAAAAGCTTGCGTTTTGAAGGTAAGGAAAGTGAAAATAAAAATAAACAAAAACTTTCATGTAAGAAGAAAAACAATTTCAAACCCCACCAAAAAACTCCTTCAGAGGCCGTATTCACCACTACATTTACCCGGGTAAAATCGTTTCCCGGGAAATTATTTTACCCAAAATGACCATTTTTACCTTTTCCCGGAATTCACCACTTTTTCCCTTTTCCCAAAAAGCGAGCTGGGAAACGGAAAATTTTACCCGAGCTTGGCACGGGTAAACCAGAAATTACCCGAGTGTTGTGGTATATTTTTCGTCGAAAAAAAATATTTAAACATTATTTCTGTGTTTTATTTGAATGTTTGACAATAATAACTGTCTATTTCTTTAAGTAGCACAAAAAACTAAGATATTTACGTTAATTTTTTCTATTCTCTTTCATTATAACGATAATCAAATATTGTAATGGATATCTACTAATTCATACATGTTAGAAGGCAAATACTGTGACTTGAGCGTTCGACAGACTTCCGAAAAGCTTGTCGTAGTATGAAAATACACGCGTCCGGCATATATTCTACCCTAAAAAATGGTCTAAGTGTGCTATAGATGGAGTCAAAGGAAAAAAAATGTTTAAATGTTTATTGGATCAACGAGTGGTAGGAACACGGTAGCTGTGACAGCGTGTTATAGAATATCTGTGAATCAGGCTTGACATTCGCTTTAAATAGGGAAACAATCGACCGAAGGCCGATTCCTCCAGTCGCAGAAGAGCCCGTAGGGCTCTTCGAACGGCTGGTAATAAGATATTACTCACTCCGCTTCATAAAAAATATTTTGAAGCGATGGATTGCCGTGCAAAAATGCACTAGAGTAGAATATGATGTTTCACGCGGTATACGTCCAAGCAAGGTCATGGTTTTCTATTTTTATTATCCTACTGGAGAATTGTAATGAGTATTCGTGCTTCAATATTTTTCTTAAACCAAACAATAAAATCAATAATCACACAAAACCGATAAACTGAAAGAAACCATTTCTTATAGGTGTCGATGGCGACTCCCCTGGTCACTTCGCTCTTCTTCGGCGCACATCTTCTCGTGTGCTTCAACAGCGCCGCCAATCCCGTCCTCTACGCGCTGATCAATCGCGAACTTCGGTCCCAGCACTCCGCCGCGATGAATCGCAAGCGTCAGAGCATATCACACGCCACACAAACCGCGCTCGAGTTCGTTGCCCGCCACACGCACAAGTCAGCCTTGGTCAATGTCGTTCTGTCGCGTGCCTGTCCCTTAGTTGTACGCTACTGCTCACCAGGGTAACGAGGAAAAAATCACTAGGAAATTGGAAGGCTGAGCTGAGCTATCCAGGCTGAATTATTCTGGTGAACATCCCAAGGTCGAGACTGCTTGACTGTTGGTTTATTCAATTTTCGGAAAAGATTTTCACTCAAGTATAAATGACAAAAAGTATTAAAACGGTCTCCACATATTTCTGGCCAAGCAGTCTATACTTGGAAGGCAAGGTGTTGTGATATAGTATAGAGACTCAGTCACTCCAAAGTCGTCTTCTATTGTGATGCAATTATAATTCGCTAAGGTTTTCTTTTCAGACTTTTGCATAAAAGATAAAAAAGGTTAAAGCTGGGACTGTCTTTCACTTCAGAGTAACAAAAAAAGTCGATTTTGGGTTGACTGCTCTATTTATTTAATTAAGCAGACTGGTGATTTAACATGGCAAGCACTTTTCGTTCGTCGCTTTCGTTGACTCTAACCAAGCATGGAACTGCAAATTCGTTTTCCCAGCATCAACTTTGTTCACCGCTAACAATTTTTTTCCGAAAGTATATAAAGCATGTATAACTTTTTCAAAACTAATGTTACCTTAGCCTTCAGTCGAGAATTTACTTTCATATGATTTCCCTACTCCCGTACGTGAGTCAAGTGTCTTTTACTGTTCAATTGAATTGGCTATTTGAGCGCAAGGGTCTATATCCTCTCAAAGCGATATGGCACGTGGTTTGTGCAATTTACTGGACTACCCGATTACTCCATGTTATAGGGTCCGCCTCAAATTTCAAATACCACGTGTCATCTCGTTCTACTGAACATTATTACTTTGCTCGCGTATTTCTCGTGGTCATACTCTTTCATTTCAACGCACCCATGCTTGGTTCTGTTTTCTAAAACGAGCTACAAAAAAATGTTGCAGGGAAGTGGCGTGCTTTGATACTTAGCCATTAAATTAAGTAAACACATTTTAAATTAACGTTCCACGGCACACTAGTACGGTAAATTCCAGTTTTCGCTTCTCTGTGCACGGTCCGCACGGGCGGCGCACCGCAACGCGCGCCCATTCCCTGCAACAGCGGTACCGTACCCCACGGTTTCGATCGATACCTGCGTCTCTTCCCTCACCCAACGAGCTTGAATACAGGGTGTCGACCGGACAGAGGAGCTCGCTATTCTCATTGGATGGCAAGGATGGACTACTCACCGCACATCTCCTACCTCCTATTACACACATCAGGCACTCGTGAGTAAATGCTTGACTTCTGGGAATGACCACTTCTCGCTCACTCTCTCCATCCTCTCTCATCTCTGTCTCACACGCAAAACGATATTCTATCATCACCTCTCTCTCTCCCCCTTCCCTCTCGCGAATCTCTCTCTCTCTCGCTGTTATCCTCAACGTCATCGCATTCACGTCCTTGTTACTCCTCTCCTATATCTATACGAAAACAAGCGATTTCTTCGGTATAGGTGAATTCACAGTCTTCTAACAACGTTTGAATGGTATGCGAATGACATGACAATGAGAAAAAAGGGCTGCTCGTCTGCTTGCATCCATTGCTTACAGCTTTTATTGTTTGTCACCATGTACTCACTTGAAACCAACAAATTCAAATTCAAAGTTTGCTTATGAAATGTTCCACAGAGGTCCTGAGCACATGCGACGAGTTTCAGATGACAAATTGCTCGACGTCTTCGGGCTAGGGAACACTATCGAAAACATTCCAATTTTGTCATTACCGGTAGTAAACGGAAGTTTTCCCCAACGGACACCATATACGTTGTCACCGGAGGTCGTATTCACCAAAACACAGGGAGTCCTCCCTAGGCTCACGAGCGCTCTGAATCTCTTCTGCCTCTCTACTAGGGAGAGCTCCCTGTGTGTTGGTGAATACGGCCTCAGGTAGCAAGCAGGAAATTTCCCGAAAATTGCTCGTGCAGTTACACATACACCACGCAAGTAGCAGTAGTAGGCTATGTTATCCCTTGCTTCTCCTACAACTCCTATTCTAACCTCTCAAAATAACAACATAAATCTCAAACACACAAATTAAATAATTTCCCTAATACTATTTCTATTTCAGCATCGCCGGGATCAAAATGAATGTTTTTGGAAATAATCGAAAACAGTTAGTTTTTTGTTTTTGTTTTCCAGTCGAGGTCGACTAAAAATTGTTTTTGTTTTATGAAAATTTCATTACTACTGTGCACATTATTCGACTACATACATGACAACGGCATTGCGATTTTATCGGGAATCTGGTTAAAGGGACAGGCCCATCAAAGTAAACCTATATTTACGATACGTTCATAATGACTATCAAGCATTTTTATTACAATATATACAAACTAAATTTCACATTTATTTGCCATGGAAAACTTTTTTACGATGCGCTCAGCTTAAATGTCTACCGTAAAGCCGCAAATATCCTTGTCGTCTATGCAAATTTATCGTTAAATTATAATGCGATTAAAATTTGCATATAGAGCTTTGAAATCTGCAGTCTTATGGTATACATATGCGTTGAGCGCATTGGAAAAAAGTTTTCCAGGGCGAATAATGGTGAAATTTAGTTTGTATATATTGTAATAAAAATGCTTGATAGTCATTATGAACGTATCGTAAATATAGGTTTATTTTGATGGGCCTGTCCCTTTAAATCTAATGTGTGTTTTGAGCACACTTACGTGAGCACATAAGCTTTAATTTTGGAACATTTTGGTTGTACTGATGTTTCTAGTGTAAGCTTTATGCAGGTGAAAAGTTGGAAGGTATCGATTTTAATATTAACAGTAATAATTTTCCAGGAGCAACATGAGCACTGCTGCAATTCACGAGAAAAGTATGAGCACACAAATTACGGTAGGTCATAAATAGAGTTATAAATAAATTAATGAATAATAAAAATAATGAAATCAACGTTTTTCACCCCGTCCAAGTATCTCGCAAGATCAATATCATGGATTTCCTTCTAGAAACGTTACCGGATCACAAAATAGAGCATTTTGTTGATTTTCTCCTAACTCTTTAGATCACACACAGTGCTGCAGCATACAAATAAAAATAAATATTTTACGCTTCAAGAGCGTGCACCTTTATTCAAGGGTGAAAGTACAGATTCATTGTTTGCTTATGACATGTTCCGCAGAGGTCCTGAGCAGTAGGCGACGAGTTCCAGATGACAAATTGCTCGACGACTTTGGGCCACTGCCATGGTTGATCGATAAATAACTGTTATTAATACTACAGAATAGAACTAATCGATAAATATATAAAATTTTAAATTTTCAGAATTATCCCTCTGAATCGGTTCTGTCGTCAATTGCACGAAAAGAAGCGGAAAAACGCGAAGATGCATTTGAAAGCGAAGACGCGTTTCTGTGAACATTTTTCCAGAATTTATAAATATGATTTCCTAGATTTAAAACTGCAATTATAAATCAGTATTATCATAACATAAATGCACATGCCTAAGTTTTACCAACAAATTGCTGCCATACATTTATCAACATACTTTACTCCCTACATTTAGATCTAAATTTAATTTTTTTTTACGTAAAAGAAGCGAGTACGCTATAAGATTTAACTTGCTGTCGTTACGGGTATTATTAAATTTGTTTCTTTTGCGTTTTTTTATTCAGTCAACTAATATTGTACGATTTTCGTCGAATGCGTATATAATTTTTTTGCAATGGTTGTCTACAAAATGATTAATTT
>JAANDG010000738.1:0-64437 GCA_036852015.1 Pelodera strongyloides | reverse complement strand
TTTTTACCTAATATCTTCCCTAGGGAGTAATTCAAGAAACTTTTTTTATGCTCTTTGTTTTATTTTACCTTTGTACAATAACGAAAGCATAAAAACAAGGTGATTTTGTAGTGAGCCCATCCCTTTAAGTCGTCTTTACTATGTAATTCGATGACTGTATCTTGCAAAACTTTCGTGAACTTTCAACTCTGCAATTCACACATCATACTGTACATCCAGCAGTATATTGTATATTTAAAGGTCATAAAGGTAATTAAATGGCCAGCGTTTCAATATTCTAGGTATTATCAGACCGCATGCCCTTCTCTCTCATCTGTCTCTCTTTCCATAAATTTGAAAAATCAGCTGTTTATCAAAATTGAAAAATTGATATATGTGATCTGAAACTAACACAAGATGTAGGCAAGATTAGCTGATTAGCGTCCATTAACCTTTACAAATATTATATAATATGGTAATGCTCTTATGATCCTATAGTCACCTAAACATTTTCGAACAAGTTTATGCTGTGAGCATAAATTAGAACCATTTCACATCTCTATTTCCATGAGCATAGCGGAATAATAGTTGTGTAATCTGCTTCTTATAGCCTCTTATAGGTACTCTGCCTAACGCGATTTTCTTGTTTTTAGAAAATAGTTTGTCCTGATCAAGAATCTGTTTTGCGTATGTGTGTTTGCGTGGTTTGCGTGTATGTCTGTGTGTGTATGTCTGTGTCTGTGTGTGTATGTCTGTGTGTGTGTGTGTGTGTGTGTGTGTGTTCGTGAGTGTCTACGTTGTGTGAGCTTGTGGGTGTGTGTGGGTGTGTGGGTGTGTGTGCGTGTCGTGAGCGTCTACGTTGTGTGAGCTTGTGGGTATGTGTGCGGGGGGTGTGTGTGGGTGGTGGGTGTACGCGGGCGTGAGTTAGTGTGTGTATAAGCTACACATGTGGTTAAATCAAATTCATATTTGTGAAGAAATATTTATAAAGTCTCTATAAAAGCTCGTTCGACTGTGAACAGAAACCGTTTCCGACGTCTGCTATAAAATAACAAAAAAAAAGTAAATTGCAATAATAGTGCGATAACTTGAATGAGTCCATTTACAAGTTATTCGAATCAAAAGAATATGTGTGATTCATTTTTCATTCAAAAATCGCTCCACTGCTCGCTCTTACTTAGCAATCTTCTCAGACAATCGTATGCAAAAAGAACAGGCTCAGCCCCTGCAATTACTAATGGCTACTTTAAAGGGATGTAGCGGCAGATTCTTGAAGCGTATGCTCGATAACTGAATTCCTATATGTCATATGCAAATAAATATAATTCGACTAAAAACTCGCAGAGTACGCACAGTTATTACGTAATTGGCATGCACTATATGTGAATACAGCGTCCAACACACGTTTCTCTCATAATTATATGTTATGACAAAATCCGTGAATATCACAAATCCGTTAAATTCTTTCACCTTCATATGGTACTAATTCCTGATGATTTTTCAGGGTCTCGAGCCTACCTTACAACTAAACTACCGTACCCTGAACTACCCTAACCTCAATGTAATTCACCATAAGCGTCAGGACCCAGAAAACTCCTTCTTCCAAAGAGCGATGAAACGTCCCAGTTCGCCAAGTATTAATATCTACTGCTTACTTCATTCTGAATTGTGCAATCGTATTGCCAGTCTTCACTAGTAGAAAAGTTCCAAGAGTCGTAAAAAAAACCATTCCATGGGAAACGGATGAACCCATTTGGTGACGGTTTCCCGATTTTTTTCATGGAACAAACTGTGACCACTTGACGAAATTGTCGTCACCATGTTTTCATGAAACCTTCGCCAAGCAGTCACCACATGGTCACCAAATAGTCAGTGACCAGTCTTCAACCGTTTTTTTTTCGTGAAAACAGTTTTATGTACGGTATTGCTGTGGTCTGGGCAATTATTCCGTTTTCCTGTGCGCTTAGAGATATTGTTGCGACTATACGTCACAACTATGATAATTAACCAGAAACGTATTCTGAACGTGTATTTTACTTATGTCTAGTATTGACGATGTTTACACAATAACACTAATTATATTACTGTATTAGCTTGCTGACTATTGTATAAATACTCTCGAATAAGACAAGAGAGTATGGTAACAACTGGAGACGAGCGAGAGCTAGTCTAAAGTATATTACCCGAAGGCGACAACAAAGAGGCGGGTGTCCTCTATAAAAAGCACACAAGTTGGCAGAATTCTCTATAAACTGCCAGGGTTTGACAGCACCTAAGTCTGCTCTCGGTTGACAGAACCGATCAAAACTGGTCCTTCGCCTGTGGATAGGCATAGCATTGTGGTGGCAGGAGGTGGTGGAACGAGTGGCCGACGTCGTAGAGAAGAAAACACTCCCGAGTTTGGGAGTTGGCAGAGTGGCGTTTGGAGCCCCCCATCCCCAGCGGACTCAAACACTACGGTCCATATTACGTTGCTTGTTATCCTCTTAATAAATAGATTCGGGCATGTTGTTTCCATCGTTGAACCTAGTTCAATATGGCGACCGCAAGGCAAGAACCTATTTATAAACCATTGGACCGGTTAGGCGGTCTAGACCATGTATCCGACCAGGCGGATACGCTCAAATATGACGCTACGGCGTTAAGAAATGTAACTTTGTTACAAAATCATTCTTACTCGGACTTGTCATCTCACACGTCCAAAAGACGAGAGAAAGACGGTTTGAGAAGGAAATTTTTTTCTAAGAAGAAGTCAGATATGAGAAGAGGAATGAGAAAGAGAGAATGAGGACACGATGTCAGTTAGTAAAGAAGCAATTGTCATTGGACAGATCAATTCTCGCTAGATGATGCGATAATTCCAGGATAAATCACTAAACAAGATCAATTTCAGAATAAAACTGTGAGTTACAGAACCACCCGACAAGGACAAAAAGCCAAAAACGTTGAAATAAACCACGACAAAGAAAAAATGGAAAGCAAGGATATTGGAAATTTCAAAAGGGTATGTTCACGATTGACCAATGAGATAAACGATGGTTTAGAAGAATACGAGTATAAGATACAATTATTTGTCGTAGAGAATATTGAAAATGAATTTGTAATTTACATAAAACAGGAAGTCAATAATCTGCCGGAAAGATGTTAATAAGTAGAAACTCTCGTTTGGGAGTACAATGAAATGCGATGCACTTGAAGTAGTCTCTAACAGACTGGTTAACGTTTTTCACATTAGAATATTTCTCGTTTGGGAGTGTTGCGACTATACGTCACAACTATGATAATTAACCAGAAACGTATTCTGAACGTGTATTTTACTTATGTCTAGTATTGACGATGTTTACACAATAACACTAATTATATTACTGTATTAGCTTGCTGACTATTGTATAAATACTCTCGAATAAGACAAGAGAGTATGGTAACAACTGGAGACGAGCGAGAGCTAGTCTAAAGTATATTACCCGAAGGCGACAACAAAGAGGCGGGTGTCCTCTATAAAAGAGCACACAAGTTGGCAGAATTCTCTATAAACTGCCAGGGTTTGACAGCACCTAAAGTCTGCTCTCGGTTGACAGAACCGATCAAAACTGGTCCCTTCGCCTGTGGATAGGCATAGCATTGTGTGTGGCAGGAGGTGGTGGAACGAGTGGCCGACGTCGTAGAGAAGAAAACACTTCCCGACGTTTGGGAGTTGGCAGAGTGGCGTTTGGAGCCCCCCATCCCCAGCGGACTCAAACACTACAGTCCATATTACGTTGCTTGTTATCCTCTTAATAAATAGATTCGGGCATTGTTGTTTCCATCGTTTGAACCTAGTTCAATTAGATATGCTCTTACTTCTGTTTTGATTGCTGTCGATTTCCATTGAAAGTATTTTTAGAAGCCAGTAAAACGTGTCTCTGTCAACTTCATAAAATAGGTTTTCACGCTATTACTTTTTGAACTCGTCTTCCTGCGTTGCGAAGTTAGCGTAACTTCTTTCATTGGCCCTACGCTTCGAACGCTTGACGACGACAAATTTTTCATACACATCTGCGTTTCAGTAATTAAAACCGAAATACGCCCGGTTTTTGAAACGCATCGTGGAAATCTCATTTATTATGTATTTATGCTAATTTGCTCGAATTTAGCTCGATTTTTTATTCTAATTTATGTTCGTTTGCAACGCTGCATAAGATAAGAATGCTGGTCTAATTGATGTGTGTTCAAAAACCGGCCGGAATTTCGCGTTAACTTTAATAAACAAGTTTCTGACGTATGTTTTTCCATGAACCATTCTCAAATAAGAATTCGGAAGTGTGGTAAATAAATACAAAGTAAGACTACGATAATATGGTTATTTTTCAATAACAGGATCAGAATAATGGTCATTAACTATGTTTTCCAACTTCTAAAAGTATAATCTTTGATGCTAATTTGGACATAACAAGAGCTGTAAATATTGCATACGTTGTGTGTATGGGTATGGGGTTTCCAAGTATGGTGAAAATTTACAGTATTTTGGAACTACAAGAGAATATTGTTTTAATTTTTCATTTTTTGTATGCAAGCTTCGTGCAGAAGTATTTTTATTGACAGAATCACACCGAATTTTTGGGATACTTGGAAAGCCAGTATCAGTATGCATGCACATATGTATACGTAGTGTATAGTGTGTAGGCATATACTTATTGTTAATGGGTATGCATATGCATGGTGTGAATGCGTATGTATGTATACGTAGTGTGTATGCATACTGCGCAATATATTGCCTGTGATTAGTCCATAGAACTTACCAAAAACTTATTTAGTTAGTATTATAATAATTTATTACGTACACATGTATAATATAAATTTATATTGGCAACAACTTCGACACCGACAGTCGCATCGTGGGGTAGCTTTCACTAAGCTGCGCAACTTATGCTTTTCATGTGCTCTTTTCATGTGCTCGTTCTCGAGAAATCCTCAGCTACAATGGGAGACAAGTCAGCCTACATGGGACCCGGAGGATACGCCAGCTCTGGTGGTGGAGGAGGCGGCGGTGGATACGCCCGTGAGGAGTACGCTTTCGGAGGAAGCAGCGGAGGATCCGGCGGAGGAGGAGGATCGTCCGGAGGCAGCTCTACCCCCGGAGTGACCAAGCCGCGCACTGACGTCTCTTGGTACCTCGGACCCTAATCGGAGACCAGCACCTCTCAGTGCTCTCAATATGCATTGAATTCACTTTCAGTGAATAAACATGTGCTGTTTTCATGTGTTGTTTTCATGTGTTGGATACGTTACACAAGCTCTTGACCATTTGTCCCAAAAAAAGAAAAAACTTCGAACAGAATCGAATTCTTTATTAGCGATGAAACAATTAGTACATAAATATGTATATGTGAGCGCATAAAAGACGACAAAATTGATCAAATCAATAAAAAACCTTGTTTAGAGCGATGATTCCTGGGTGAATTGTAGAAAAAACAGTTCATTGCATAAAATTCCGAAAGAAAAACTATTATTAGCAAGAAATTAGCTTTACAAACCTTAGCCAAATTAACTGGATGAAATATTTTGCAGTAAAGCGGTATAACAGCCGACTTTTGAAACGTATGCTGGACGCTGTAGTTATTTATATGCTGATTATATGCATTTGCATACAACATAGAGGATTGCAGTTGTCCAACGTACGTTTCAAAAACCGGGGGTTACATCGCTTTAAAAGCCTATAAAAGCTAAAAGATCACAGTTTGTTTTGGTAGATAATTATTTGGACTATGATGCAACTGAAAGCAGAATAAAGAATAAGAAACTCAATTATTAAACCTGTAAAACAATTAAATTATAATAAAACTGAGGCCATTTTTGGGCAGGGTACCAAAAAAAAGAAGTGAAAATATGAAAAATTTAGCTAGAATCGAATAGTGCACCCACAATAAATAAAACAACTCGGAAGACGTACACTGTAGCTGCCAGCTAGATATTACAAGTCAAAACTTAAATCCAATTTTAATTGTTTAATTTTTTCAAGCTATTATCTTATTAGAATTCTAGTATTTCTTAGAAAAAATACTACCACAAAACAATTGAAATCATTGCATAAAAAACGATAAAAACAGTGTTAGTTAACAATAAAACGAGCAAAATACTCAAGACAGGTTATTAAGAAAAACAGAATAATATTACAATTACCTCATTAATTAGGTACTTAAAAATTAAGAACACAAAATAATTCAACATATATTATGAATAGAATGAATGCAGACGGGAAGCTCGTTGGTGTTAAGATATCAATGTGTATGTATACTAAAGAGCTAAAGAAATATAAAACGGAAACTTACAAAATGTTTAAAAACTAAATACCGAACCAAAGTGGAACGTTGATGTTGCGCCAACCTTGTAGGTGGATCGCTCAGCCTTCGCCAGGTGCTCGGGAGCTGTTGGCTACCGTTTCGCGAGAACCTGGCGTAAGGACGAAGTCGCCGCACAACGTTTCGTGCGGTTATGCGTCGATTATCGAAGCGCACCGATCAAAGTTGAAAGTTTTAGGTCATTACAAATTAAAAAAATTATCATAGTACCTAGTACTAGTACCATGGACCCGTATAAATGTGAGAGAGACATTGTGGAATCGAATATCAATTAAAAATATCGAATCGATTAGCTGAGTTCTTCAAAATAGGAGGAGAATATGGCGAACATTCCGCGGAGCGCGAAATCATAGCTGCTTAGTCAGATACTTCGTCTTCGCTGTAGTCGTAATTTGCCTCGCGGCGCATCAGCGGACTAGCATCTTCACCGCGCCGCTGCCCCCTTTGCGTGCCGAAAGCGGCTCCACGAGGTGCGCGGTTCGCACCAGATGATCCTAAAGGGAATATAATAAGGAGGTTCTTGATAACGAAAAGGTCAGGGTTTGTAAAATCCGTGTCGCAGCAAATCTACATTGATCTTGGCTTCAAATAACTATTAACACATTGCACGTTCGTCTCTTTTTGGTCTGTTACTTGGCAACAATCTGTTTCTTTTGAAACCCATACGCTCAGATAAAGTATTTTCAAGCAGGTCAAGCAAGTTCAAGGTCAAACAGGTCAAGTACTTTCAAGCAAGTCAAGCAGACGACTCTACCCAACTTACAAAACAACCCAGTTTCTTGGCATCAAGACCTTCAAATAACAAGATAGCATACCAGAATTAGTGCTGGTTGACGCTGCGCGTTGTTGTAAAAGCGAGTGTACGGGGCTATTCAGACTCCAGGCTTGTAGTCGAGAGTGGATTTCCGAGAACATTGGCCGTCGATCGGGGTTTTCCGTCCAACATTCGACCATCAAACTGAAAATGGGTCAATAGGAAAAGACTGTACCGGAAGTAGGCTCCCAAGCTTTTAGAGCGGGAGGAATAGGAATCAGCAAGACGCAGAGATTTGTATTTCCCCGCGTGGAAGACTAATGCTTGTGCGTATACGGCAATAGGCTTGAATTTTCTCAGCTCGGGTTTGCTACCCAACAAAATTTACATCATCAAATCATGGCGCGGTAATAATAAGTTGAATGATCAAATACAGCGCCCAGCACACTTTAAACAAATCGGATGTCATATCGCTTTAAATGAAAAGCAAAACAAAAAGTATAGAATCTAGTCAGAAGAATATCGAACCTGTAAATGCTTGGCGGGCAGTGTGGTGGGCATTCCAGTAATTGCCGTGTAGCAATTGCGTCAATTACTTGCTGGTTGCTAAGATTCTCGTAAGGATGTCGTCCATAACTAAAAAGGATATGCTTTAAATATTGAACAGTGCTATCAAAAACTTTACGGTGTCTTTATTACATTGCATGTCGTTTGGGATATAAAAAAACCCTGTCGAATGTAGTGGAAAATTTGAGCTGCATAAGCAAGATGTCCTGCTTTTTGGTGTTTCCTCATCTAGGTCTAGAGTTTCGACACGTTGACAGAACAAATCTAAATACTTCGATTTATGATTTCCGACCTGAATATCTCCCAAAGTGTGACTCCAAACGACCAAACGTCTGACGATTCACTGAAACGACTGTGCTCAATAGCCTCTTTGGGCATCCATCGTACTGGCATCCAGGTGCGGTGCAGCATCTAAGTAGTCGAGTTACGTAAACATGAATATACGCCCAAACATGTTTAAACTGGGCATCTTCAGGAAAAGGCGAAAAAACCTGATGTAACAGCGAGAGGCCTAGAAACTTATCAAAGCCAACTGAATAACTGAATAAACTTTATTAACCTTGTGGAATTACAATCGATATACTGTTGGTGGAAATTATTTCCAAGTATCTATATCATCTACTTTGATTTTTCTTTTTCATCGTCTCTCACGGCGTTGCGCTCTTTTAATGAGTATAATAAATATTCAAATATTCAATATATATGCATGTTTTTCATACGATCAATAAACTCTTATTGTCTTATTACTATAAGTGGGTGAGAATATGCTAATTCTTCATGGCCAGCATCCATACAACTACACCATCCAAGTATATGAGAGAGTTATAACAATTCGTGTGTACTCGAATTGTATAGTTTACATTCAACGCATGGGCAAAGAGCCAAACAAGTTCTTCGATTTACTTTATAATAATTTTTCATGGCTCCGTCACCTTATAGTAGTCCTCCTCGTAACATGAGCGCATCAGTCCAAAATCGGCAATTTTTATAACTCTCTGATCTCCGACTAGACAATTTCGTGTGGCTAGATCCCTATGTGTGAACCGCATCGACGCTAGGTACTCCATACCGAAGGCGATCTGAAAATGTTATTTATTCATTTTTATTCTTATTTTATTAAATAACATACTTGACGGGACGCAAACATATTGCTTACAAAAGCTAAACTACAGATTGAGCACATACAAAAAAAATAGATGCATACAGTTACTAAGTGTTTAACTCAAGTATACGGAAACAAATGACATGGAGCAGCTTTGCTGCTAAAAATCATTTAGACCTGATACTAAACATTTATCTTACCTGCGTTGCAATGCGTAAAAAGTCATCTACATCTACAACCATTCGCTCAGCTTCGCTCTCAAAATGAGGAGCTCGTAACCGCAGGAAATCGTGCAAATCTCCGTGTATCTAAAACAAAATCATAAATTAATAAACTTTGTAAAATAAGCTGCACACGCCCTTCTTGTTGTAGTGATAAAACGACAGATAATCAACTTTTTCTATCTCAAGCAGGAGACAACTCTAACAATAAGAGTAGTATTATATAGGTATCGTAATCCTTTTTGGATGAAGAATTGATAAAAAAAAAGTGAGAAGAAGTAACAGGGTGACACATCCCTTTAAAAACAATTGCGGAAAATAGGTCTCACCATATATTCAAAAACTCCGCTCAACCGACCGCCGTCCAAGTAACAAACGCCCAATAGACGAACTACATTGGGATGATCAAAAGCAGCCACAGAACGAATCTGAAAAAAAAAATAGAATTATAAAAATTAATCATTATTAGAGATGAAGTCAATACAGTTAGCGTAATAATCTAAATCCTTAAAATCCTACCTCGTCCTCTAACATCTGTCTCTCTTGGTTGTTAGCGTCTGGCCGGGTGGTCTTAACGGCGACTTGAATGGGCTCCGACGCAACCGTCGTCGACCAGTGTCCCATGTGCACTATTCCGAACTGGCCATTTCCGAGTAATTCACCAATTTTTAGCTGAAAAAAAATTATAAAACTTGAACTAACAATATATTAGAGGGTCGCGCAGCTTATGGTCGTTAGCGCCAAGAAAAACTCATGAATTAATTTCAGTCTTGAGACACTACAACTTTACAAAAGAGAGACTACAACGTTGAAATTGAGAGACTACAAACTACAACATACAACATTTACAAAAAAAAACGGCTAGAAACTCACATGGCTCAGCGAAATCTCCAAAATGTGATATGGCTCTTCGGCTGTGTGTTGGAATTGTCGAAAGGAGTCGTTGTATGGAGGTGGTACCTGTGATCATCAAACAAATATTACAGGATGTGTGATTTCTGTCAACTTTGTCAATTCTCTCAGCTTACGGTAGTTCTTTGATAGTATGGTAGTTCTCTGTTAGTACGGCGGTTCTTTCTGATTGGTCATTGTGTTCTAACAGCTAACGGTAGTTCTCTCAACTTACGGTAGTTCTTTTCAGATTACAGTTTACAGCGGTTCTCTCATATCTGCTTACTATAATTATTTTACCTTACTGTGGCTCTTTTCAGGTTACCGCAGTTCCTGCTTATGGCGCTTCTTTCGGATAGCGGTATTTCTTCCACCTTACTGTAGTATACTCTCCGCTTACGGTAGTTCCCCCAGCCTACAGTAACCTAAGGACTCACCATTCCCATTTGGTTATTGTTATGTGGTAAAAGAGCAGCCATCTCCATCTGTCCTCGTCCCAATATGGGAGTAGATGTGCCGTTCATATTCAGTTTCCGATAGTATGCAGAGTTAGAGGCGCTGAAAGGGATATTGTATAAAAATCACAGATTACTAAATCGGGTCTGCTAAAAGATTCTCTAAGAAACTACTTTCTAATAAGAGCAAATGTGCATTACTGTCATGTCATGGTGGAACTGAACTTAAAATGGGATAGCGGAGTCGAACTTTAGTCGATTGGGTTAGAGTCGAAAGCGCCGCCACTGGACCACCCGGATCACTTGAATAAAGGTGCACGCCCTTGTAGCGTAAAAGACGTATTTATTAACAAAACGTAATACACTAGAAATCCAAGTCACCACCTAGCAACTACGGACGCTGGTGCGCTGGTTACTGCAAATTGTGGCAGCTGGGGTTGTTGTTGTCGTTGCTTCGGCGATGTGTTCTTCTTTTTGCCGCGGCAGCAACACATGCAGCAGAATAGTGCGAGAAGCAGCAAAAAGAATAGCACCCCGCCGCCGACGAAAGCCAGCTGTAGGTGAGAGGGCAGTGACCACCAGACGGAGGACACCGAGTCACCAATCGAGTTCTGAAAATATATATAATATATATATATATATATATATATATATATATATATATATATATATTGATAAAAGTACAGAAGTATACTGTTTACTATCAATAATAAATAAATCATTCACAACTGACAAGGGAATTTTCAAGGTGCATACGAGAATTAACTAGAGGTAATGCTAAAGTTCTTTTTTTTTACTTTTGTTAATTCTGATCTGAACCATGAATATTCACTTGTTAGCAGTTGGTCTTATTCAAGGTTGGTCACATAGAGTTGAAAAAAATCGCTATCGAGATTGCAGTAAAGAAAATCAAAGAAGCTGAATCATTGAAATTCGAGTGCACTCCCACAACACGGCATTTGATAAAATGGCCGCTCAGGGTAGTCGTTTCAACACAGGACCACGAATATTTACAGTAAACAAGGAGTTTTACATCAAATAACTTAAGACACACCTCATTTCCACCCTTTGGTGGGACGGCCTCCTTAAGTCCCGGGTACATGTCCAAATCCCGGGGACATCTGGGCACATTACAGTATTCTTCCTGACCCTGAGGCCGACTGAAGCACCAAGGACGGACCTGAAAAGCACGTATATCCAAAAAACGTAAATAATTTTAACTTGAGGCTGCTTACTTTCTTTATTTTTAACAGTACTGAAATGTTGATGATAAGCAATAAGCACTTTCCATAAAAAAATTAAAACGAAAGACCGGCCGTTTTCTGAAACACATCGAGTACACCAGCATTCTCATGCAGCATATGCAAATGGGCATAAATTAGAATAAAAAAATCGAGCTAAATTTGAGCAAATTAGCATAAATAAGTAAGAATTCAGTTGTCCACGATGCGTTACAAAAACCGGCTGGCATTTCGCTTTAATGAGAGTGTGGGTCTCATTTATTGTTAGATTTAGATATTTAGATAGCTAGTCGTCTTCTGAGCTTCCATCACGCGATGTTTTTTGGCCTGCGGGCCTGGAAAAGCTATGCCCAACTAAATCCGTAAATACTAATAATTAGTTAATTAGTATACCTTCTTTCCACCAGGATTACGACAAAAGTTCTTCGCCGTACGCAATTCCGGATACCTTTGAAGGTTGAACTCTCTGTAATAATTTATTTTAATTACTGTTTTTTTACGCTGTAAATAAGCCCTATATTTAATAAATATGCGATATTATTGTCCAATATTGCTGGTAATTGATTACTTGTTCTTGATGATTTCGACATGAAGAACTATGCACTACTATACACAAGCAATGCTTTATAGAAATCTTTCTTTCGTTATAAACAGAAAATAAATAGATACATACAGGGAACAGTTATGTTGCATCAGTCTACTATTTTCAAGTGTGTGTCATGAGCTCATTTTCAAGAAAAAGTTATTTGTAATGAATTCAAAATGCAAATTTGCAATCTTTTCCCGATTCGCGTGTCCGCGCTGCGCGAATGAGGACCAGAGTATATCAAAAGACAAACCTTGAAGTGGAGTCGATCCATGGCATACACTGCTTCCCAGTTTCCGTCGTGCTAACTGATCCCTCATAAGCTTTTCCACTGTCGGCGTAACACCAGTGGGCGAGGTTTCCACTTGGTACCGGCTCAATACCGGGCCTTGATGCCTGAAATACATAGATGGTGAAGGTTGGTAGGCCAGTGGCTAACGCAGTGGACCCACAATCAATAGACGCGGGTACGATTCCCGCACGTGCAACAGAATAGCCTTATGGAAGGAAAAAAGGATACTTATACTGAATTCTTACGTATTTATGCTAGTTTGCTGGAATTTAGCTCGATTTTTTATTCTAATTTATATTCATTTGAATAGGCTACATAAGAATGCTGGTCTAATCGATGCGTTTCAAAAACCGGCCTTCGCTTTAACTTTTGCGCATAGACGCACTTCAACCAGTCTAACTAGAACAACGGGTTGAAATGTTCAAAAACCGGCCGGTATTTCGCTATAAAATTGCGTGTATGTACAGTACTCTATCACTGAAAACCAATTTGAAAAAATATAACCCACTGGTCTGCCCAGATCCAAAACAGGGATACAATTTGAGGAGGCTGGCGGGAGAGCCGAACATTTTGGGAGAAGAGCCTTCGGGCCGTCCCCGACGAGTTCGTGTTGAGCAGCCAGAGACACCTCATTGGGACAGATATCACTCTGAAAGAAGTTATGAAGAGTGATCAAGTTACATAAGGAGAGAAGGAATATGGATAGAGAGAGAAACAAGACAGAGAGAACTAGAGACAGAGATAAATATTTCTGAGAAAGAGAGAGCAGAAAGGGATAGATAAAGAAAGACAGGGAGAGAGACAGAGAGAGACAGAGAGTATGATACAAAAAATATATATGCCAATTAACCTGTAAAATAGTCGTAAACGCTAAAATTCACTTACTTCTATCCTTTCACAGTCTCGTTTGCAAATCCGTTGAATGTGTTCGCCATTGCGCTGCTCACAGACCTATATTGGTTATTATTAAATATTTATTGAAAACTTCCTTCAGAAGCACTTGGAGAAAAAGGCATGAGAGAACACGACGAAATGGTTGTACGAGAAAGGATTGTCCGGGACAATACTTACGGACATCAACTCCATGAGCACAAGCTTAGGAGTTAATTCCCGTGTCGAGAAATTTCTCATTTGGAACCCATTGCCTAGCCAAGGACCTCTTCGGTACAAGTCATAAGCTTTGAAACCTTGTGTTGAAACACCCTTGAATAAAGGAGTACGCTCTTGTAGCGTAAAATGCATTTACACACTGAACGCATATGTGAAAACTTCTCTAAAAGGTCTTTGTAACCGTTGAATTTGGAATCACTAGAAAATTTGCTTACCTTATACATATGATAGCAGGCTACCGCTTGCGAAAACGTTCGACAGTCCGTGGAGACCGACGGAGAACTATTGATAAACATCATTGCCGCGCGAAGGTTACGGTCTAAAATTAGAATATAAATTTGCATGTTCGATAAGGGAACGTGTCGGTTTTTCGAGCAGAAAAACTAACTACTGTGCTTTGTAGGATTCAAACCACGTAGGACAAAAAGATAAAGGATAATAATAGATAAAGTATAGGAAAACGAAAAGTTAAAGGTTGACACAGCTATAATATTTTGCTTCGACCATAGAGAGAGACAGAGAGAGAGAGAGAGAGAGAGAGAGAGAGAGAGAGTAGGGGAGGAAGAAAATTGACAGAAAATGTCAGAAAAGGGCAGGAAAATAAAACAAGAAACCAACCAATATCATACATATCCTCTCGATTATCGCTTGTAATCATAATATGCCTCCCAGCCAAATAGGACCTGCAGGCCTCGCCGCGGTATAAGACGCAGTCACCAGTTTTGAACTGAAAAAAATACATTTTTGCATTTTGGATGTAATATTGCTATTTTACTGCGCTTCTTCTTGCAATGGTAAGGTAAATTATTATATCAGATCAGATATCCTCAAAAATTGTAACAAGTATTAAATCCGTAAACCAATATCTACGATGCTTAGCGGGTCTCTAGAGTCAAGACCTTTAGAACAGAATGTGATATACAATTCTTCTTGTTAGGTAGTTAGTGGGAGAAACTACCAAATTACGGTGGTTTAAAAACGTCAAGTATAATAAATCTACAGCCATACATAGTCAAATTCGTTTTCGTGATATACGACAGTATAATTATAATTATAATGTAGTCCCATGTGCAAATTAGCTAATTATCCTACCTTTAATCCGTCCAGCCACCGTTCCGTGGGTGCCATTGGTGCATACCCATTGCCGCCGGCATTATCTGGTACACGATAGAGTTCTTCATCTTCTTCGTCTGGTAACCGACCACGATCCATACTCTGGAATAAAAATTTTAAAGCGGTATGAGGTATGATACATGGTTTCTTAAAGTGAAGATTTTAAAGTGGTATGATACATGGTTTGGAAAACTGCTGGACAACTCCACACCTAATCACTATGTACACATTTCTGCTCCCGTGGGCCGTGTGTACCGGAACGGAATAGAAGGGAACCAATTCAAAGTCGCGTGCCAAAACGCGTTGAAAATTATTTTTTATAACGTATATGTTTCAAGGTAAAATAATAATCGGCGCGACTACTCTTCCCAATAGATCGAAAATGTACGTAGCATAGATATATTTTCATTACATTACATTACATTATAATAGTAATTTGTCTTCATATATGGCAACCACAAAAGAAGAAACAATGTTATACTCTATTTGTATTTTTACAGAAAAATCGAAAATCAACTTTACCATCGAAAAAATAATTCGACACTATGGAGACGTCGATATGAAAAAAAAAACTAGCAATCGACAAGATCCAAAGTAAAATTATGAAAAATCGATAAATCGATAAATACTCACGTCGTAATCTTCGTAATCTTCTGGTGAGGTTGAAGAATGTCCTTTTCTCGGTTTCAAATCCTTTCCAGACACATTCGTCACCTAAAAATGACGGAATTTAAAGCGGTATGGCACGTGGTTTGCAAAACAGATGCAAGTTCTTATGCCCTTATATGCATTACGGGCACAAAATGGAGCACCCTTTGCATAAAATAAATGGCACGAAGTATCAATATACAAATGTTTTTTTGTAGAATAAAGGATCAAGAACTGGAGCTCGAGAGAAAAAGTAGCTGAGGATGAGATAAATGGTCCTATGTACCGTAGCGACATTTTAAATAAACATTTATAGATTACCAGAGGCACAGATTCAGATAAACTAACGCATTTTATAATTTAATTTTAAATTTAGTGTATCTAGCATGATTGTCAGTCAATTAAAGTTATGGCATGATATGACAAAAATACGGTAACAAATGCCAGAAAGAAAAGTTTGCAACGCGAATTTTGAGTTGTAGATTCTGCAGATATAGAGTGCGCTGGAAAACTATCGGATTTTAATGCATAGCTCTTTTTGTATGCATAGCTTATTTTGTACGATGCAAGCAAAAGGCGAGTGTAAAGTTCTTAGATTTTTTCGAAAAGACTTATTGTTACTGTAGAGGCATAAACTCGCAAGAACATTAGTTATCTCTTCTTTAACTTATTAAAGGGATCGGCTCACCTTAAATTGTGTCTGTTTTTTTGTTTCTTTATTTTCTATAAGGGATAATAAAAATTTGGAATCCAAAAAGTAGTGTTCTATTTCAATACTCACGGAGATATTAGGTGATAAAGTGGTGCATTGATCGGCCCAAAATGGCAAAGGGTAATTGTCTCTATACAAACAAGGCAGGACAATTACCCTTTGCCATTTTGGGCCGATCAATGCACCACTTTATCACCTAATATCTCCGTGAGTATTGAATTAGAACACCACTTTTTGTATTCCAAATTTTTATTATCCCTTACAGAAAATAAAGAAACAAAAAAAACAGACACAATTTAAGGTGAGCCGATCCCTTTAAGTAACAAACTAATTGCTAAAAAAACGGTACTGTTCAACAATGTATGTAATAAGTGAGCGAAGCAAATAATGAACATAAAAGCTAACATAATATTCTAAAAACCAAAGCTTAAACCTAATAACTATTCAAAATCAGGTCTGAAGGTCCTTCGTTTGAATATAATAAATCTCCCATGCGGCATATGGCCGAACCCTAACCAGACCTAACGCCGCAATGCAACACACACATAATAATAGGCCATTCCCACGCGGCACGCATAATTTTGCGTTGCTGCGAAAGGAAGGAATATAAAGAGATAATAAAAAAAACAGTGAAGATGTTAACTCAAAAGATGCATACATAACCGAGGTAGAGGTAAAACACCATTTTTATGGAGTTTACAATAAAATTGCGTTTAACATGGGCATTAGGTAGAAAGAAAAGAACAATGATTTACAGAGATAAGAAGTGACATATGAGTTTTGAGTGTATGTATAAGGTAAGTTAATTAAAGTCATAAAACTCCTCTCTACAAAAGTTACATTTATCTCTTTATCTGATCTGTTCTTTCTCGTATCTCTCTGCTATCCTTTCTCTCTCCCTCTTTCTCTTTATCTTTCTCGCTCTTTCT
This sequence comes from Pelodera strongyloides, assembly GCA_036852015.1. Classification (NCBI taxonomy): domain Eukaryota; kingdom Metazoa; phylum Nematoda; class Chromadorea; order Rhabditida; family Rhabditidae; genus Pelodera; species Pelodera strongyloides. The sequence continues at coordinate 47,499 of JAANDG010000738.1, read as the reverse complement.
CTCTCTCTCTCTCTCTCTCTCTGTTACTCCCGGTCTCTTTCTCTAGATAAGCAAGGATTCGAAGTTGCCGTTGCAAGGCGATGATCATCAATCTGGTGAGGTGAGATGGATGTTTGTAAGAGATTGGAAAACAGGAGACACAGATGAAAAAGACATTGAGAGAGTGGGAAATGGTGGAGATTCCAGAGAAGCAACAGGTGAAGGATGCATTTTCTGGTAGAAGACACTCTCGAGCCTCAGGGAGGATGACCCGGAAAATGACAAGCCAGATAATCAGAAGGGCAGGAATATCGATTGATTGAGATTATCGATTGAAATTAGAGAGGTCGATGACGTCATTTGGGATTACGGTGCATGCTTTTTTTTTTTAGAAAAGTTAATTGGGACCCAAAAATCCACAACCCTAAAGTCAAGTCGAATTTGAATAGAACGTTTACTAACTAGATCTATATTATAAACATCTAGCAGGCCTTATAATTGAATTCTCACTGCCTAGTGCTGAACAAGTAGTTTGTCCTTGCATACGCGCCGATAAACTAAATCAAACTAACCATTTCCGTGGACATCGTAAGTAATCTCGTGGCAATACTTGACCAAGTACAGACGAAGTTAGATAATTAATATAGGAACATTAGGAACGAATTCAACCTTGTGCTAGGCAAAAATTGTTCAAAAGAGAATTTTTGTCGAAAAGTTGTGTCGATAAACAGTTGATAAGAGAGGGTTTAATGCGGCTTAAAGGTCTGTCAGTTCTATCTTTGTCAGACACAAAAAGGGATACAGATACCAGAGGTGTTCTTGTTCTATTTAATTTTTTATGTGTTATAAAATGTGTTAGTTAGTTTGTTTGTTTGTTTGTACCAACAACGTTACGCTAAAGATCTGCACTCGTTGTACTGTGAAAAACATGCCACAGAAAGCTTAAGAGAGAGCATATCAAAAATCGCAATGACGGTCTTTCAAGTGGATCTTTCTTAGAGATCCACAAGTTTGTTCGACGAAAACTGAAATCAGATATATCTCTACCGGCCTTATCTCGTAATGGCAATATATACACGGGCGAAGACGAAAAGTCAGAACTCTTTGCGTCTATTTTTGGAACAAACTATAGTATAGATAACAATACTATTTCCAATTCATATGCCTCATTACCTTCATTTGAGACCTTTTTTCGTTTTGATTGTGCTAACGTAGCAAAAGTACTTTCACATTTACCCAATAAGTTCTCTTTTTCGTTAGAAGGAATTAATCAGTTTTTTATGAAAAAAACTTCCATCGCATTGTCAATACCTTTATCTATAATATTCAGTACCTCTTATTACGAAGCGACCTTGCCAATGCAATGGAAACAAGGATTTGTAATCCCTCTCCATAAAAAAGGGTCAAAAACAAACCCTGAAAATTACCGTCCTGTTACTTTAACTTCTCCTATTTGTCGAGTTATGGAATCGATTCTTTCCTATTCCATTCGGTCAGTTTTTAGAGGTAACTTCAGCAATGTACAGTATGGATTTCTTAAGGGAAAAAGTTGTACTACGCAACTGCTCCAAGTAATTTCCGATTGGCAATTACATATTGGCAATAGAAAACATATCGATTGTGTTTATTTCGATTTTAGAAAAGCATTCGATAAAGTGGTCCATTCAAAACTTTTAGAAAAATGTAAGCTATTTGGATTCTCTGATATGTTGCTGAGGTGGCTGAATGCATTTTTATCCAATAGAATTTCGTTTGTTAAAATTAATTCATCATTTTCTAAAGGTTTCGTACCAAAGTCTGGTGTCCCACAAGGCACCGTTTTAGGCCCACTCTTGTTTTTGATCTATATAAATGAACTGCCGAGTCTTATGCCTCGTAACGTTAAAATTGCTCTATTCGCGGATGATCTCAAAATATATTCAGAGAGTGCTGTCGATCTACAATTGGCTATCGATGTTGTGAATCGCTGGGCAGAGGATTGGCAGCTACCATTGGCTTCTGACAAACTTGCAGTCCTGCATCTTGGCGCCCGTAACCCTCGAACTGCATTCACTATCGATGGTCAAACTATATCCCCTACCCAAAGGATAAGAGATTTAGGTATTCTTGTTGATGAAAAGTTAACATTTTCGGCCCACATTCATTCTAAGAGTGCTATAGCAATCCTGAGGTGTAAACAATTATTAAATGTTTTTAGCAATTTATCACTTGCTAGTTATGTGAAATTATTTGTAACCTATGTACGCCCAATCCTTGAATACGGTAGCGAGATTTTTCAACCCAAAATACAGCTCAACTTTAACTCAAGTATTGGAAAGGCCACTACGTCTGTTTTCCAAAGTCATATGCGGTAGAAATAACGTAAGTAGTGGATCCTATAAAACAAGATTACGTGTGTTGAATATGGAACCTATGTTTATTCGACGCCGAAAAATCGATACGTCAACCTTTCTCAAGATGGCCATGGGCAAATTTGTTTTTCCCATTAATAGTTACGTAATCCTAAAAAGTACGGTTTCAGGCCGTCCTTGTCGGCCGCATAGGTATGTCATTATAAAAAGAAATAAGAAATATAAGGACCCTAATTGGTATTTCCTCCGCATTGCAGCGTATGTAAATAAGTTGCCACCATGTATCAACGATTTCACCGATTATAAACCTAATCTTAAATTGCTTCTCGATTCTTTAGACATATTTAACAAACCGGTGCCTATGTTCTATATCAATTAGTAATCTTGTTGTTTTCCTATAAATATTATGTTTCGAATATCATTCCTAATTTGCCGTGCTTTGCATTGAATTTTTCTTTTCGGTCACTAGGTCCCTTATTAGTATGTATGTGTCGTAAGGCACTTCATCTTAGGGTAACCATTTGGTTTTTGGTTTTTGTTATGTACTATTTGTATTATTGTGCATGTTCTTCTTTGTGCTGTTCCATTACCAATAAACTATTATTAAAGAGGATATGTAGTGATTATTAGAAAACTAAAAAACCAGGAGCAGGAGGCTATCGCCGCCTGAGGCGACTTTCCAATACTTACGTCGGCGATACTTCGAAGTACTCACGAAAAAGGGCATACATAACTTATATAAAACGTCTGATGCGCATATTCCAAAGTTTTTGTAATAAGATTCAATTGCGCTTATTTTGGAGAATAGCTAAAAGCTGGCCTACTTATTTAAATCAAACGCCTGAAGCGTAGAAAAATGTTGCGGACATACAAACACATCAACCTATCAAACTTTGCTCCGTTACATAATAAGTAGGCCAACTTTTCGCAACTCTTCAAACTTTGCTCCTTTATAGACTGAATGAATATTTAAAAAAAATGAAAATAAAACATAAAATTAGATTTTACCCAAAGTACAAGAAAAGCGTTTGTTTTCTAAAAAGAAATAAATCATGACTGTTTTTTGTAAGCGTAGAGCTAGTCGCTGATAAGAAGGAAGGAACGTACGCTGTGAAAAAGAGCCGCCTAAATTAATTACTTCTAACATGAGGAGATAAAGATTTCCAATAAATTAGACTATCATAAGGTCAAAAATATGCACTCATATTAATATATAGCAACTTTTACATATGTACATAATAACATAATTCATAATTCACACAGTAAGAGTAAACAGTAAATAAGATATAGAACCGACAAAGAAAATACAAGTCAGAACTTTGCGGAAAACTAATATGTGTCATCAACTACCGTATCTTGGGCAAATTTTCAAATTAGCGCGTCTTCACCACCACCACAAGCGACATCTGTGCGCAATCGCTCACTGCCACGCTGTCTATACTGTGTGCATGTGGTTGTATAAGAGCAATGTTTACCACCCACATAGAATAATAAGGTCATCAGTTAGAACCCCACGAATATGTAACAATATGGTAGCGGAAATTAGCATGGAAAACTACTGATCAAAAAAAAAAATAACATAATCTCATTGTACAATGGAGAAGAGTTTGTGGCCGGGTGTATTTATTTGTGATTACGACCACAACAAATTTTTTCTACGTTTCAGACATTTGGTATAAGAAGGCAACTGTTTGCATATTTACAAAATATGCACAATAGGATCTTTTAACAGAAACGTTGGAATATACGCTTCAGACGTTTCATATAAATATGCGCTGTTCGAAGTAGCGTTTGCAAAGTATCTTTAGTCGCCTCAGGCAGCGATAGCCGTCTGGTGAACTTATATAGCTATCCTATATAGTTCCATCAAAAAACCCACCAATTCTAAAAAATTAGCACAGTGAACTTCATGAAAATATCACTTTCCAAACACTCTTGTTTTAGATCATAAATCGAGCCAAAGAATCAATTTACAAATATTTAGAAACTAAAATTTAAATGTAAAAGCAGTTAATGTTGAAAGTGAGTTGCAAACAGGATTATCCATCGTGAGGATTGGAAGATCGCTATCTCTTGCGATTACTGACGCCGTTCGCTCGCAGCAATCGCTCGTGCGAGCGGCTGCGCTCGATTTGTCAACTGTCGCACGCGCAGCTAGCGGATAGCTACCAATATAACATTCAGCTAAAAGCTCAGGCTCATGAAAATATTAATAATCATTTGGTAATAACTAAACAACATTAAATTCAGATACAAAAAAAAAGAAGAAGAATGAAGAACAATTTTGTTTGAAAAACTATAAGGTGTAGTGCTCTATATTGCAAATATATTTAGGGCACTAATAACCTAGATCATAAGGGGCCACTTGCCACCAGGAGAGTCCTATTACAATAATTCAACGCATAGAGTCAAACAACTATAAAAGGTTGTCAACAATAACCACTCAGTTGTTGCGGCAAAAACTTGTCTAAGGATACTTTTTCCAGCACTAAGAACGTCTGCGCTTCAAGACAAGGTAATTCTGTAGATCCAGAATCTTGAACAAATCTATAAAGGGATATTTAAAAACGACTAGCTGTAACTAGCCGAAACAATATATTTAAAAGAGAAAGTAGAAATAAGTAGAAATGCAGAGGTCGAATAGATAAGACACACTAGCCAGCCAGGCAGGCAGCACAGGGCCGAGGGTATCATCAATTACAAGGGGGCGGACAGGCCACACGGAAAACGAAGAATAAGGCGAAGACACCGCGGCGAGGCGGGCGCAGGGGCCGCACCGCTTTAAAAGCCCATTTATCACGGCAGAACAATCTGCGCTGAATTATGGCACTAAGACACGAGGGGGGGGTTGACAATTTGACAATAATGCGACATTTACTCGGAGAGAAGATGCAAGGGGTTAGATTTATTGAAAGGAGTAATAAAACTGTGTGAGGCAAAGTTGTGTGAAACTATATACGCATAGGCATGAGCTTAGGTTTAGACACAATTTGTAGAATTTGACCTAAAATATATCTAAAGAGACATTTTAGATACGTAATCCTACGAATGTGGCAAATGCGCTTTCATTTAGCCTTTGTTTTCCAAAACATTTAGAATAAGATCCAATTTGTACCAATTTCTAGCGACTATAGTCCACTGGTACCAAGCCGTTAGTCCATACTAAGCGGTTAGTCCATACTAAAATGGTGCAAAATTGGTTTTCCGGGTCTGGGGTGCATCCCGAGGCAAAGAATTGTTCCAAATTGGTGTAAAAGCGGGGAAGGCCCTCTTTTCGAATGTACCATATTACGACATTTCGGAGGAAGACAGAGACATCCGATGTGTGTGCAATTTTAATCAAAGAATGAGTCATGCATAGGCTGGGCCCTATATTTGGACCTATTTTTGGACAAATTCGAGTAATAACCAAAGAAGCATAAGAGCTGAGCGCATGCAAAATATCGTAAGGGTGTAAATTTGTAAAAAGAACTGAAATATAATTTGCAATCAGCAGCACACTGAATCACCTCTTAATTTTTTCACGGTGTTATTTTACCTTCTCGAGGATTTTCAAACCTTCAAACTTTCGTAATATTACAGAGGCTAAGTAGGATTCTGACAGGAATTCAAGAAAAGTGGCCTATAATCGGAGAAAGATAACCTTGCTTTCCTGAAGCCATTGCGCTTGGTAACGAAAGGAAAGGATAGTTATAAAGTTTCTATAGAAAAGCTGAAGGAATACAGGTCTATTCTGGAATTCCATCATTTTAGGGCTGGATTTCCATGCCGAGTACCAGATGGTGCCTCAGACAAAACAGAGAAAAAGTACAAAAATAAGAACTAAAAAACAGGTAGACTATAAGCAGATGTGCGAAACTCGTCAGTGGCTAAACGCGTGGGGAAATATAAATAAACAAAAAAAAGCTAAAAATAGAAAAAGGCCGTGAATTTGAATGAAAAACTGCTACAAAAGAAAGTCTTACACTTTACAAGCCTTACAAGCGAGGAAAACATACTTTGTCGCATTTGAAGTAAAACAGCTCAGTTAAAAATAAGTTTAAGTTAGATGGTTCGAATAGTTTTGTAGCGTTACAGTATATAACTGCTATGGGGCAGTGGTTCAGCAGGAAAGAAATAACGGAGTAGACTTGCGCAAGTACGGTTTGCATATAAATGATTCAATAGAACTTTAGAATTAGCATACTTTGGGTGGTCCCAATTGCATACATAGAAATGGTCAGACCAGGATTAGGGGGGATTATATAATCTGAATAGAAATCGAGGATTACAGTTTAGAATAGACGAATAGAAAGAAATATGGCAAAATGCGACACTTTGAATACTAAGGAAAGTCTAAGGCGGCAGTATGTGATAGTTAGTGTTAAAGAGTTATTGGTTAGAATCACAAAATATAGTCTGCCTATGTACGCTTGTGCGCTAACAGACGAGGGGTAAATATCAACTAAATTATCTCAAGGTTGAAACAAAACCAAAATGAAACAAAACTAGTTCTGTTCTGCGTGCGAATCTAAACTGTGCGCAAGTACGGTAAACTACAGTTCAAAAAATTGCAATGCTATTGATTTACATACAGTATCACAAGGGAGAAAAATAAGGTGAGATTGATCTTCCACCTCAAAGTGTTGTCAAGTGGTGATAATTGCTAGGTACGGCCAGTTTCTAGTCTTTTCTTTTTCTATACTGAAATCACAAACTTATAATTAGAATATTAGATATACAGAGCCAAACCTAGATCCGGAACTGACAAACTAACGGACGATTTGTATATCACGAATCCCTGAAGCGTATATCTCCAATGAGGGCATTAGATTAGAATATAGCAGTCCCACAGCAGATGTGCATATATGCGAATATCATATAGAGTCCCTCTGGGCACTGTATAATATTAATGCCTTTCATCAAACCGCTCTTTTTGTTTCCCTTTCACTCTCTCCCTCTCTCTCTCTCTCTCTCGCTATCTCTCTATGTCTCTCTCTCTCTCTCTCTCTCTAATTCTCTCTCTCTTGAATCTATGCAAATCCGAGGTCATTTGCTGGGACACATTCAAGATGAATAAAATAAAATAATATGCAATAAATAAACAAATACTATTATAAATAGAAGAATGTTCTAAATGTAAATAATAATAATTAAAGTCTCGTTTCGAAAGGAAAGGAAATGTGGGACCTAGTGCGGACATATTTATACTTATACAGTTATAATAAAGAGTTTTATATTGTATTCGTACCTTCGTAGAAAGCTACGAATTCAATATACGAATTTCGTAGACCTAGAGTATCATACAACTGATACAAAGAAAGAGAGCTCAACAGATTTATGTATTGTAGTTCAAGTTTGAAGGAAGGATAGAAGTAAGAAAAAAATAGGAAACATGGCAAAAACAAAGCACATCAGTTCACGCAAACAGAGCAGAGAATAGCACAGACCATAAATAGAATATTTATTAAAAAATAAATAAAAGCTGAAAACATACCCGTAATACACTTGTGGTATTCACACTCGATGCCGCATTGCTCACGACACATTGGTAGTAACTGAAAAGGCTCTTCATATAATAAAATAAAATTAATATGCAAGCAATTTTACTAAAAAATAATATGAATAATATAAAAAATAAAATAATCTGAATAATATGCATCATCAATAAGCTATCAAATATTATCAAATGCATTAATACCGGCCGGTTATTGAAAGTATCGAGTACACCTGCACCCTTATGCAGCTTATGTGCAAATAAACATAATTTAGAATAAAAACTCGAGCAAATTTACGCAACTTAGCATGAATACGCAAGAATTCAGTTGTCCACGATGCGTTTCAAAAACCGGCCGGTATTTCGCTTTAATAATAAATGCCTACCCGCTGTCCAAGACGTCCAAGTCGGTAATGACCAAACGGGACGAATTTTCCTTCATTTTTATTTTTATCCGCCGCGATTTTTCCACAGGCGCGTGGTTTTTCAGCCAACTGAAATATTTCATTATGATTTTTTTTAATTCATTCTCAATTTTCTATTTAATAAATGTTGTTTCTTTCTTTTTAGTTAAATGTTGGCGTGTCGGGGAGCGGTACAGTTGGAGACGAACACTGAGGAAACTTCACAAAAACGCCGCGCACCTATGGCACACAAAATGTGAGCGGGAAATCGGGGACACTAGACTAGGGGAAAGAGAACAGAACAAGACCAAGCTATGACCCTCTTATTTGAATTTGGGACTGCGTGCTGTCATTTATCGTAATTTCATTGATTTTTCGCATCGTATTTAGTTTGCAATGAAGATAGAAAAAAATCCTAGCACCATTTCCGGAGAATCGGCCGACATGGCGAGGTTACACTTTTATCTTTAAAAAAATTATATATCTGCTCACTTGAACTGTAAAGGTGGTGTTCCGAGGGCCTCGCATCGGAAGCGTACTTCGTTTCCCTGATCCTTGGTCACGTTCCTCAACTGTGAAGTTAACCGAATATACGGTCGGGACGTCGACGGAGACCCGTCCATTCTGAAATATGAAAATTTAAATAAATAGAGTAAACGTGAAAAAATAGCTCCTGTGTTTGGTCGAAAATATAGTTTTCAACCGGGGCTAAACATTTATAAAGCACAGTTTGTAGAGTTTGTGTAGGCTGTTGTATTGCTCTGATAATATAAAATTAGTGGATGATAATTGAAATATGGGAGATAATATTACCCATAAATAGGTAAACGCCGAAAAAAGATATGCTGCATTTTTTTGGGAAAACAACATGGCATAATTGATGTGAATGAGAAATTTAAAGTGAAATGGCTGCCGGTTTAAAAAAAATCGAGCAAAAATCGGGTAATTGAGCATAAATACGTAATAATTCAGTTGTCCACGATACGTTTCAAAAACCGGCCGGTATTTCGCCTTAAAGCGAAATGCTAGCCCCTTTGGAAAATTTGCATATGATAAGCAAAACCTATGTATCCTATGCTAATTTTGTACGATCGTCCACGGCAATCGTACAAAATTAGCATAGGTTACCTAGGATTTGCTTATCATATGCAAATTTTCCAAAGAGGCTAGCATTTCGCTTTAACATCAGAATGCTAACAATAAGTACGGCCAGATATCTTCAGTAGTCGATATAAGAGGAGATCCGTGTTTTAGCTTTCAAAACAAACAGTCGGCCGTAGTGAGTAAACATCGCCAGTGAAGGGAATACGGAAAATGTTCGAAGAACACATTTTGCTTTAAAGTATGTAATTATTAAAGCGGTATGGCACATGGTTTGTATACCATTATGTATCCTTCAGGCACAGAAGGGCACAAATTTGCAAATACATGGTGGTAAAGTTGCTAGCAAATCACGTGTCATACAGCTTTAACATTTGGCAACTATCCATTTAAGTTCAGATGCAGCTAGGGCTGTTAAGGTCATTCTATAAGTATCCTAGTATTCTAAAATTCCAAGCTCTTCTGGGGCGCATTGGGACTTTTTCCAATGTTTCTAATTAGAATGCGTAATGGGAAGCAGTAGAAATTGAAAAGAGAGAGGGGGTAAAGCTTTTAGCCCTTTTAGGCTTAATTGCGAAAGTAATATATTTCGGGAGTTTATAAGAAAGAAAGAACACGTATCATGGTTGATTTCCACATTCTATGTATATGCATTTTCAACATTGTGGCCCTGGGTCAATTATCTGGCCCTTCCTTATTTGGGGCCCAAATACAAATTCTGGCCATCGACGAACGCAAATTCACTTAGACACGATGAGTCACACAAAGTGAATGTAAGTATTGAACACATGGTACTTTTGAGTAGAGAAACAATTTAAAGGGACATGCTACTCGAATTTAGTTTACATCTAGGACATACTTACGTAGGACTTAAAAATCACTCTTTTTCCTTGTAACTATTCTGAGAACAAGATTCACCCAAAACGATTTAAAGCGAAATACCGGCCGGTTTTTGAAACACATAGAGTACACCAACATTCGTATGCATCTTATATGCAAATAAACATAAATTAGAATGAAAAATCGAGCTAAATTCGAGAAACTTCGCATAAATACGTAAGAAATCTGTTGTCCACGATGCGTTTCAAAAACCGAGGCAGATCTAAATTGACATTATCTCCTTACCCTAACCCTAAGCCTAAGCCTAGGCCTAAGTAAAACATTTCGCGAAAACTTGAAAAAGTCGCCAGCAATTGGTTCCCAGCGTATTACAAAGGCGCGACGAAGATTGATCAACATATTCAGATGAGCATATATTTCACGCTTAATTGAGTCCAGCTTCTCGGAGATTCAGAATAATTCCTCATAAGCCTAATCTCTGATTCAAATCTATTAGACTTCCTGCACTATATTATGACGATGCATTAGAGACTTGTCACTTTCATTGATTTTATCAGAGACCGCAGAGAAGCAGACAGGACCAAATTAGTATAATAGTCATAATTTAGGGGTTACGGTTAACATAGTTTATGATGAGTAACTAAGTGAAACGTCAACAAAATCTACCAGGCGGTAACGAAGCCCGATATACGAGGGCATGAGTTCAGTGATAAAATACGTTTCAAGACTTATTCAAAGGTGTGGGTATTCGCTGACTATGCTATTCGTTCAAAATGTTGTTTTTTTCAAGGATTTGTTTATTACAGAAATAAAAGCGCAAAACATGCAGAACAGTAGAGTAGAATTAAATAGCCTACACAAAAAGACCGAGTATGAAAGCAATGAAATAGAATATAGATAATGTACAAGAAAACAAAACGTTTCAAAAATTAAAGACAATAAGCAGTACGGTAACTAGTCCCATAAATTCAGGGGGCATTAATGTAAGATCAATATTGCTAATGTAGTACAGAATATAAATACATACGTCAACTACGGATTCAGGGTGTCACCAACATGACTAATATTGTACCAATAGCACCAATTTGTACCCCATATGTCAGTGACCAAGATGATCGAATGACACGTGCACCATGGCCATGGTAGGTAGAATATGGTGTCCGATAACCATGGCACATATGGATATAATTATTCTAATTATAAACATGGATGGCATATCGGAGAACTCATCTAGAAAGAGTATTTAGAATAAGCCCATGTCAGAGAGAAATTAGCGCCCGACTATTCTATAAAATTACATGCATAAATAAGTCGCTATGATAATAAGATAATAATTAAGTGAAACTAATACTACAAAAAAAGTAAAACCAGGTAAATAAATATTAATGTAGACACAAACATTGAGTATTCGGATTCTGGTTTATATGCTGCTCTGCTCAAAATCGTAGAGTATTACAATGACCCGCAAAATGACAGTCACTTGAAGAAAGCATGAGTGCATGAAAATAATAGATCTTCAGCGTACGTACAGTTAAACCCGAGCGTAAGTACAGTTACGCCTGAGCGTAAGTGCATTTATAGCCGGTTGAATGGTCTCGAAGCTCGTAAGCTCGTAGCACTTGACCCTCTCTATCCGGTAAGGCTATACATATACGGGGTATTAACGGAGCAGATGGTTCAATTGTTAGGCAAAGAATTTTTTAAATTATAGAAAAAGAATATCTGCGCCCCACGTGGGGGTATATAGTGACGTGAGTAAGGAAATACATAGAACTTAGAAATTAGAACCTAAAAGAAATTGAACTTGAGTCCGTTTCGGTAGGGGTAGGGGTTGAGTCGGTAGGGGGCATTAATTTGCATACAATGCATGTTTTCTTCATAATTCAACACAAAATGTGGTAAAACATGACCTCCATAATCCAGAAAAAATGGTAAACTAAAGTTTATGTGATTATGTATCGATCTATCATGAACCATATTCATTTACACTAAACCTCGATGTACATGCTGTTCCATATCAAAGGTTTACAGTAATCAAAATATAGTTGAACAACGCGACCTACCGTACTCTCAAACTTCTGAAACAGTCTAATCCAAGGTCTGACTGTTGACATTTAAGCATATCATCTAGTAAATTAGCATATTAAGCAGGAAACAAGTGTGTGTGGGAATGAAAAAGTCATATTTCCAAAAAAAATTGTTCTCGAGTCAGCTCCATAAATCTCCGGTGGCGCTGTGTGTGTGATGTAGTGCACCGACTTCCACTTCGACAACTGTGGCAATATCTGTGGTTAGACAACGGAGAAATAGTGTGTGAAGGGGGATACCGAAACAGGGAATTATACCAGGGAGTATGGTTAAATGAGAGGGTGCAGTGGGGCGCACCCCGAGGGCGATTCGTCTTTCGGAGCCTGACGGAATGATGGACGATCACACAACTTTCCACAAGCATCTACTTTGAACATCTGAGAGAGAGAGAGAGAGAACGACAGAAAGACAGAGAGATAGATAGAGAGAAAAGAGAGAGAGAAAGAAAGAGATAGAGAGAGATAGAGAGATATATATATAGAGAGAAGGCGCAAAAGAGAGAGGGAAAGCGGTTGGGGGAGAGGGAGACGGGAACTTTGTTATTTGAAGTTCTATCATTATACATTATACTAGTGTGGGCTTTGCAATTCACGAAGAAGCTATGTTGCATTTAGTTTCAAAACGCGCTTCAGAAACAAGCTATGGCGTATCATTCGTATAAATTCCATCCAACATTTAAAGAGGTATGGCACGTGGTTGCACTACCGTGTATTTCATGCTAATTTTGCTTTGCAATTCACGAAGAAGCTATGTATGCATTTAGTTTCAAAACGCGCTTCAGAAACAAGCTATGGCGTATCATTCGTATAAATTCCATCCAGCATTTAAAGAGGTATGGCACGTGGTTGCACTCTCATATATTTCATGCTAATTTTGTTCCATTCTGTTCGTTTCCGGTGCAGAAATTTTCATATACTACATGAGTGTAAACACGTACCATACCGCATTAATCTAAAACACAAAACATTGTGCATCCGTGCAATCGGAGCAATTTGTCTAAAAAAAATTAGTAGAAAGATTGCGCCGATCGCTGCCAAATTAGACCTTCACATGGTCACTTGTCACTCAAATGAATGCATTTGTGTGGAGATAAAAATCTGGGTGGAAGAGCCTCATTGGTCAAGATTTCCCCGGCAATCTTTAGTAAAGTCTTTACGACTTTATGGAACATGAACTTTTCGGTTTGCTGCAAGCCTAAGCCTAAGCCTACATTTTGTGAGACATTTGCATACTGTGGGGGGAATAATTTGAGCCTTTATACCTAAGCACAAAGCAACACACAAGTTATAGTGATAATGATACAATACATAGGCAAAATTAGAGTTATTATAATGATTTGCATTATGAACGAAACGAGAAACTGTGAATATATTATATGGAGAAGGGCACTTAAAACGAAATACCGGCCGGTTTCTGAAACGCATCGAGTACACCAACATTCTTATGCGTCATATGCAAATGAGCATAATTTAGCATGAAAAGTAGACCCCCAATTAGATCCCACTTCGCATAAATACATAAGAATGCAGTTGTCCACTATGCGTTTCAAAAACCGGCCGGTATTTCGCTTTAACATTCATAAACAGTTCATTTTTCAAAACAGCACCTTTATAAAAGATGAAAGCGACAGGACACGTATTTACCCATACACATATGCAAATTGTATGGTACAAGCTTGTGGTACAACAACAGCTATATAAACAGAAGTCCACGCATGCGCGAAAAGCCTCCCAACGAACTTTAGCTATTGTTATAATTATTAGATGTCAATTAACCATTATCTTCGGCACTACATATATAAGAAACAAAGACCAAACAAACTGTTACTATTGTATTCTAGGTCTCTACATGTTATATAGCACTTCCGACTAATTATTTCTACTCAATTATCAAAAATTTACATCCTCAAATTTGCAACAACTCCCTGGTGCTCATAAACCATAAAAACAATGTGGCGCAGCCATTAACGCGGCAATAATTCATGTCGCGCGTCGCCGCGACACGTCGTAAATTTAATGCGAGCGTAGTGGTCGCCTTTCATTACATCATTTTATGAAGTGGCGTGAAAAGTGGGCAATTTACGATCTCATAAGAGGAATAACATATGTCCAAGTATTCCGCAACAATAAATTAAGCATAAAGGATCAGGCTCACAAAAATTGAATATTGTGAAAATTTCACAACTTATGCACACTGGCTATGCGAATATAGATAGGTAGACGGCATTACGTAAAAATAAAAATAAATTAGAGTTCGTTGCCAAAAACTACTAGCCAAGCACGTTTCGACAAAGTTTCACGGTATCGTTTTTTCGTGAGCCTGAGCCTTAAACTCATAATCATAATGCCCGAAAAATGGGAAAATGATGATTCTACTAATATTATTCTAATAAAGGGACCATACAGTAGTTAATTCAGAGTGGTTTAACTAGATTTGTTCCCATGACACGTTGTCTCCCTAAACCTAAACGGCAGATGCTAAATTTGAATATTGCAAGCGGCTCTAGAGAGCTGTCCAATTGGTGTCACTTTTCGGAATTAATGAGATTTCCTTGTGAAAGATTAGGGAGTACTGTATAAACACAATTAGAGTAATTGACACGTTTCTTACATAATTGCAGACTAAAAAGCACTGTCAACGTGATAGTGTCAAAGTGTCACAGTGTCAAAGTAATGAAGCAAGCCGGTTGGTGATCCAAAAACATACAACATACTTTCAGTTGATATAAAGAAGTAAATACAAAATTAAACTTTCTAAACAAGTGCGGAAAAATGGGTGGAAATCTTGAAAACTTGGGGTATCAAATAAACTATAAAATTAGCATACAAAGCATTGCTATGGTGTACCGGAGGTAGTGTGGGGTCGTAAAGTAATAATCATAATGGTCGACATGGGCTGTGGTATCCGAGGGTCAGGCACCAATGTTTTAGAGGTCATTACTAGCTAGGGAGGGATTATGTGATTTGGAGAGATGTTGAGAAGGAGAGAGGTAGAGAGGTACAAATAGGGAGAGTCACAGAGATGCAGAGAGTGGTCAGCAACTTTGTCTAACTATCGAGTGTTGTAGGCAATGATTTGGACAGCGCCCGAGAGAGTATTCTGACATGTACTCCAACGAGAGAGTACGGCGAGGCAGGAGAGTCGAGGGAAAGAGAGTTTGAGATATAGAGAGAGGTTGTGAGGTTATAGATGACAGAAATACAGTACACTGTAATGAGAGAGATAAGATGTCCAGTCGATCAGATGAAGCGAGAGGGATGCGTCGTCGTGGGAGAGCTATATACGCAAAGATAGCAGGTGGGCAGAAAGTTACACGGTGGTATTAGATAGTATCTCCTTCAGTTATCTATGCGACTTCCGGGAATCTCCGTTTAATTGTAGGAAGCATAGAAAAAAACTTAGGATTTGCTGTTTTCTACGCATCTAACAACGCTTTTCTATTAGGGTTTGTTATTTGCTTCAGACAGAGTTACTTTAGTAAAATCTACGTTTCTAGTTTGATAGCGATAGCTGTCGAACTGAACTATTGATAACGATAACCAACTGTAGCTTACACGATAAGTCGTAACTGGTTGTAGTCGTCGTCTGCAGAATAAAAGTAAATCTGAGAAAAACGCTACAAACCACCCGTGAATAAAGGAACACACACTAGAATCGTAAAAAAAATAGATAACATTGGTTGTTACATATAGTCCTCATTCTCAATTCACCTAATCTTTTTCTCATCAGAAATGCGCGTTCCAACTGAGGCATTGCGGCTTCTACCCTTCCAAATTAACTTGCAAATGGCTTCTGAGAAGAAGTTGAAATAGAGTGCGGAAAACGGTGAGAGTCAGACATACCCTGACATGTACCAATGTGGCTTTGAGTGGCCATGGTGCGCATAGAGTGTAAATGGGGGGGGGGGGGGGTGACAGAAAATGTATCTTCAGCTTTCTGACCTAGCTTGAAGACGAAGGGCTCGTTCACTTAATTTACATAAAAATTAGGTGTGGTATACTAATAGAGATAGTGGAGAATGGTGCGACATTGTGTTACTGACTTTTTTAAGCGAAATACCTTTGAAACGCATCGAGTAGACCAGCATTCTTATGCGGCTTATGCAAATGAACATAGTTAAATTCGAGCAAATTAGATAAATACGCAAGAATTCAGTTGTCCACGATGCGTTTCAAAAGCCTACCGGTATTTCGCTCTACGGAAAAGGATTCAATAAGCTGAATATTTTATAACATGCACTGATAAAACGCCGCGCGCCCAAGCGCGCGGAGAAAGCGTGGCGACCTTCTGGCGCACCACAGGCACGCTACTACTATAAGTTTATACATACACCTGATCTTATTTAATTGAATACTTCTCAAAAAAAACAGCGATATGTCCCCAAGAATGTTGACGATGTGTCACTTATTACCAAAGATAACGACAACTAAATATAAAGTAAATAAAACTTATAAAGTACTCACGTTGAGTTGTAATCTCCATAAACCACATCTTCGTCGCTTGCCGGTTCAATGAAGAGATCATCGTCAGGTTTTGGTGACATTTTCAATATAACTTGGAATATTTAATAGAAATTTACTAGTTATAGGTCCTGCGTCCAAAGCTGCGCCACATAGAGAAAGTCCTGAAAATAAGAAAACATAGGTGCCGATATAATACGCTTCTACAGTCATAAAAAACGATAATTGTGAAAAACATATTCGAACGGTGTAGAGACTTAGAGACGATCGATACACTGAGGAAAGTTTGCCGCCGAGAGGCATAAAACCATGCACCACAACATTGCGGCCAAAGTGGAGCGGCGCGCTAAATGCACGCTAAAAAGAAGTGGCTGGCAATTCTGCCCGCCGATCTGATTCCATTTTCACGCGAAAGACCACGTGGAAACGACGTGGTTTCCGCGGACCTCACTTGCACGCTGATCCATTGCGGCGTACCACCTTTCTTCCACGTCTCTTGCTCGCCATAGCCATAACAACGCCGCATGCACCAATTTTACGTGGATAGGAACAGTAAAAACAACGTGTGATAAAACTTCCACTGCGATGAACTACTGATAGTAAACTATGATTATGATGTTGATACATGTAATCGTCAAGGTCGTCTACAAAGTTTTTTGTTTGTCATTCTGCGGCTCTTCCTCTTCATTAACCCAAAATTCTATCGAATTATACTACCAAAACATGTCTAGCGAAGAAAAATAAACAACATTTCCATTCTGGGGTATTTTGCCATCTATTCGGGCCTTTAGGTCATAAAATAAATGGCAAAGAGATGCGAAAAAGGCCCCATTGCAGACGTGATGAGTTGCAGAAAAAACACGCGTGCTCCCCTCAAAAGTGCCGCGTATAAAAAGCGGGGCCGTGTAAATTTAATTTAGCCTTAGAGAGAAATCTCAGCGTGAGTTAGGTTTTCGTAAATCCAGTAATCCCTACACTTTTGAATAAGAAGCAAATCAGTGATCAGTGCTAACCAACTAAGTGCTAACTGGTAAGGTTAGGTTAGCTTGGTTATTTTGGTAAGCTAGCGTACATAAGTACATCTATACTACATAACAGTAACTAGAGGTAGAAATCAGAGGCGAATTGCCAAATGTGATGAAACGTATATTGAAGCGGCATGACACGTGGTTTTGAAACAAATTCTGGACATCATGGAACAGATAATGTTTTCAAAACCACGTGCACACCGCTTTAAAAGGAAACTCCGTCATCTCTTAGGCCTCAACTATTCCGGATTGGGCCTCTAGAAGGTCCTCCTTGGGCCCTCTTCTATAAGGGGCACACACCGGTGCGCACTAATGAATTATGATTGAATCGGCCGGACGCCGCCTCTTCACGACGTCCTTCTCTTCAACATCTAACGATAACTAAATTAGCAAACGAGGTGGCTCTAGGGACAACAACCCAAGGACCAAGGAAGTGGTCTATATCCTAGACATAAGACTGGAAGTGACCAAATCAATATTTAAAAAATCAATCGATAATTAGAATACTGCGAACTATTATTTACGTAAACGAGGTGGCTCTAGGGACCTAAACTGGAAGTGGTATATATCTGCATAAGAATGGAAGTTAGCAAATCAATCGATACATAGAATTGAAACTATTATTTATGTAAACGAGGTGTGAACGAGGAAAAAACCCTATGAGGGGTCCATTTCTTATTGGTAGATAGAAGACTGCAATGGACTCGTGAATGTGTGATAGATGCGCATATGTTGCTAACTAAACTTTTTAATTAGTAATGTGGCGTCATAGTCATAGAAAGGCAAGAAGTAACGTATTTTGCAAAAAGAATCCGGAAGATAATAAAGATAAATACTGCGGCAAGCGGATCGTTCGTAAGCGTAAGGTAGTTAGATTCACCGGAAAACATACATTGCATTTTTGTAACCGTATTTTCTCATATATTTCTTAGTTTACTAATCCAGTTGAAAAATTATGTATATGGCCGTTTTTCAGTATGCGATGTTTTTATGCGCATTTCCGTCTTAGAGACTTGCTTTTGATTATATGTTATTTATGTAATCAATACACATGTAATATTCTACCATATCGTCAGTGTGCGCAATCTAACTAAAGCTATCCAAAATGCCGCTCTGTTCATCCGGCTCACGTGGACCAGGCTGCCTACAACAATAACATTTCAAAAGAGTTTGTACATCCAGTGAATAGAAGTATAGAAACGGGTATTGTGGGTCGTATTCTTTTGTTGGCCTCCAATATATTCTATGGCAGTTCTCGCCCCAAAAGCTCGGGAATTCAACCAACCCGGCAAGGTAAATCATGCGTTATAATTTGGCAATGCACAGCGGACAGGGATCCGTGTTCACCAAGTATGAATTCTAGAACAAAAGAGGCTTGTCCCTACTCTACGAAAGCCGAAAGCCGGAGTGCGGTGTCAAAGTGGCGCGCACATGCTACCATATGGCTCGCAAAATGTACGCCATTAGCACGCCGTTTCAAGTTGTAGTATTAGTACTTTTTTAAGGTTTATAGGTGGTCATAAGCAGGAACAACATATATTCAACAGATAAAACAATGGTATTCAGTACGTCAAAACGGTCTCAGTCTTCAGTACTTGAGTGGCATACACGGGAGAATGCTTTCCACTAAAACAATACATTAGTATAGGGATAAAAAGATAGTCATAGAGAGAGAAAGAGAGAGAAAGAGAGAGAGAGAGAGAGAAGACATAGAGAGAGAAAGAGAGAGAGAGAGAGAGAGTGGGAGAGAGAGGACAAAGTTGGGAGGGAAGCTGGTAAGAGCCCGAAAAATCCTAAAATAACACAAAGGTTATGAACGGAAACGATTATTCCCAAACATTGTGCCCCTGGAGGCAAACGCTTGTCAATTAGTTATTCAAGAGGTTGCTATGGCAAGGAGAGTTACTTTTATGTAGATTACTTACAGGCTCTGCTTAGGCAGTTCCGATGTAGCCAGAGAGAGAGAGAGGGAGAGAGAGACAGAGAGAGAGAGAAGAGGGTGAGAGAGAGTTTGAGCTTCCATTTTGCAAATAATAAAAGTTGTAAGGTAAGTAGCTGATAACTGTTGCTGCCACCAGAAAATATATTGGAATGCAGCTACAATATGAAAACCGGAAAACCAAAAATACCTTAAATTAACCCTGCTCAAGATCTGCAAAGCGTTCTTCAAAATCCACCATTTTCTCCAAAATCGCGCACTTTAAATCCTTTAATTGCCGGGCGCGCTAATTGCTTGAAGCGTGCGCATTGGTGCCCCTTGTGCTAGCCGAGGGTCCATTGTGTTGGCGTCTTTAGCAGCCCTAACGGTTCTATGGCGCTAAGCACTAAGCATTTAACGCATTCAACTAAGCGAACGTCCTGTGGTAAGTACTCTTTTAGGTGCCGAAACAATACGTAATTATTGGGAATGAGTTGTTAAACACGCTTAAATAGTTGGAAATATTTCACGCCCACCTGCCCAGAGACATTGTTAGTATGTAAATTGCGGGTAAATTTCGGCAGTCGTGAAAATTTTAAAAAAAAGTTTACAAATTAATAAAAAAAAAAATAAAGAATTACTATTGAAAAGCGTCGTTTACATCATAGTATCTTATATAAAAAAATCGAAAAATAAAAAATTTAGAAGTGCAAAGAGTCATCAGATGGGTGAGGGTAGAGTTAGCAAAAGTGCCCTTTAAATAAAAAGTTCACGAGGAATTCTGTCTTTCCTTCTATAACTCAATAGGTGATACTTTTAAAGCGAAACACCGGCCGGTTTTTGAAACACATCGAGTACACCAGCATTCTCATGCAGCGTATGCAAACGAACATAACTTAGAATAAAAAAAATCGACCTAAATTCGAGCAAATTAGCATAAATACGTAAGAACTCAGTTGTCCCCGATGCGTGAAAAACCGGCCGGTATTGAATATTATATATTTCATGTCGTGCACAAACAGGACATAAGTTCTTGATCATCAACCGTCCGTGTGTCGTGTTATTATTGGACTGTTCGGTGGGTAGTGTTGTGCTCCTAATCCCAATGTAAGAATGTTTATTTTGCGTAGCATCTGCCTTAAATCCTCGGCTAGGGAACGCAAATTGAAGGAAAATTACGAACGTTTGATTCTTGAATTATAGTCGAAATAATTATTTAAAGCGGTATGCACGTGGCTTGTGAAACGCATACTGGACAACTGCATTACCAAGAACCCGTATGGGCCGTATGCCATTCCGGTACAAAATTAACACAATTTGCATACAATACAGTACACAATAAGTGAACCCGCTTTCAAAACCACATGTCATACTGCTTTAAATCTGAATTCAAAAATGGGCTTTCATGGGGGAGATACATCGCTACTTCCGGATTAGAATTTTCCTTAAAAAATTAGAAGATCGAAAATTCCTATACCAGGAAACAAATAAAAATAGAAACGGAAATCTAATCAATAAAACGTGGCAGCAAATTTCAAAACGTTCGCCATTTTTGGGGGAAAAGGGTCGAAATTCCTTGCGTTTCTGCAGGTTGTCAACCCAAATTTGCATCACTTCAGAGTGGACGTTTAACACGAGTTAGCGCCCGAGTAAGACATTTTGGCGGTAATTTTCACATTGTTTTCTTGCATTCTTTGGCTTTATGTAGGGTTTACGGTGCTTATCGTTCTATGATTAGTCTAGATGTAAGTGGGTAAAACTAGGGGTGAAATCGAAACTTTTCAATGTGCACTCCCGAGAGTCTATACAGTACAAATATGGGTGCAAAATCAAAATGGAGACTATCCACTACACTGACTAAAGAAATATCGAATGAAACTTTCAAAGCAGTATTCTTCCAATTTTGGGATATTTGCACATGATGCGCATCATAATCCTACGTATTCTAATTTGGTGCCGGAAGTTTGGGACGGGCACCAAAAATTTGCATAGGATACATAGATAGGATATGCGTATTATATGCAAATTTCCCAAATTAGGTACAATACTGCTTTGAAAAAAACTACTAATTTGCAGAATTTTCGAGAATTAGGTGGGCGGCTTACAATTCTTGTGCGAAAATAACAACTTGGGATGTTTTATCAATGAATTCTAAAATACCCACACAATGAGCCGTTTGCGTAGAGGCGTTCGCATATATAAAATACTCGAGACTGTCTGACGAAAATAGGCAATGACAGAGAAAATTGCCTAATTAAGTCAATTATATAGCTAAACGTGATTGGGAGGCTTAATTAAATCATCGTGTTCGCTTTCCATTAGATTAGCACTACAACGTCGACAAGTTCGGGCAAGTTATATGAACTATTACGTATACAAGACGGAATTCTATATGTGTACTAATTAGGCCACTTTAGCTTATCTGCTCGTTTCTCATCAGGGTTACATATGACATATGAAAAAGTAAAAGTAAAGTATGATGAAAATATTAACCTGCAACAGCGCCCCATATATTGTACATAAAGACTGGAATAACTATGCTACGCATCTAATAAAACCATAAATTTTGAAAAGGAGTACAATGTGTACTTTTTCAGTAAAGCAAAATCATTAAAGCGAAATACCGGCCGCTTTTTGGAAACGCATCGTGGACAATTGAATTCTCACATATTTATACTAATATATTCGAATTTAGCTCGATTTTTTATTCTAATTTATTTTCATTTGCATAAGTTGCATGAACATGCTGGTGTACTCGATGTGCTTCAAAAACCGGCCGGTGTTTCGCTTTAAACAACTTTCGTAAGGTAAACCGCAACCCCTATGTCACTATCTAAAAAGCTGATCATATGTCCCGGGGGCTGTCCGCTGGGAGCTCAATCATGCATTTTGCTTTTGAGTAGTGCGTCTTCTCCCCTTCGTCTCGTTGTCATCGTGTAATATGTAATAATCTTAGCCACACACTCGATGAGGGATTTCAAGCCACAAGAAAAGCCACAAGATTTCAAGCCCAGTCAACACGTCTTTACACTTATACACTCTTGTTTTGAGTTGAGAAAAGCTCTATTTAGAGGATCGGGTAAAGTATAAGAAAACTAAATAGAAAAATTGATTAGACCTTGTAACATTATTATCTTCATTGCAAGTTGCAGGCAAATTCCTCTTCGTATAGTACTCTTTTACCTTTTACGCATACACGAAGAAACAAACATAGTCGCAATCAAAATCATGCAAACTATCAAAAATATACAGATCAAACATCAAAATATTCGCAAAAAGTTTTTCACAAGAAGTCATAGGTGGATAAATTCCTAAATGCAAGATTTCGCGACTGAACTCCCGTGTTCGAGAGGCCGGTGGCGTCGGGTTACCCCTCCCGTCCTGTGAGCCCGTGTCTCGCGAGCCGAGCGCCTAAAGTAACCTGAGCCGCCGGTCGAATTTCACTACTACAACACAGCTCTCGCCGGTTAGCCGACGGTGAGACAAACGGGTGTCATAACAGAGAGCAGTTTGCATAGGAATGACATGGGAATACAAGAAACTGAGTGAGCGGTAAGAGAACCTTAGCACTGCTAAAGCGCTGTGAAACGGATACTGGGTTGCCATCTACATAGGTATATGTGTCGCAAACTGCAATATATGTATGTGGCATAAGATCATAAGAGACAGAAGGTTGTAGAGGAATGACACAGGAATAAAAAGAAAAATATGTTGAGCGGTAACAGAATCTTATATTGGCGTGGTGCAAATATCGTGATTTACTAGAACTGAGCGGTAACGGAGTATGTAGCTCGGTTAAAAGCGAATTGCTAGACTCTTTGGAAAATTTGCATATGATAAGCAAGTCCTATGTATCCTATGCTAATTGTGTACGATTGCGGTGGACGATCGTACAAAATTACCATAGGATACATAGGATTTGCTTATCATATGCAAATTTTCCAAAGGGGCTAGCATTTCGCTTTAAATAGTCAACGCGTGGTTACATTTTAGGTGGATTCAAAGTTAAAAGACGAAAATATTAGCTTTCCAAACTCAAAATATTACGACATAAAACCGACAATATTTTTTGTTTATGTACAAATTTAGTTTTCAACACTTCCACCTAATCAAATATTTCATTCAATTTTGTCTGCACAAATACTAAATGATGTATGAGAGTTAGAGTAAGGGCCAATAGTATGTATGTTTGTATGTTTGTGTGTACGTACTCGCGTTATACTCGAAATTTGGAGGGCATCCATTCCCGCTTTTTGACCTGCCAATCAAAGATGTGTCCCAAATGGACCCAAAATTTTAGGACATCCCGATCTCTCCGAGTTAGTAAGCGACAGAAAATTGTCACGCAATTTGAGGTAAACACGTTTTTCGATGGAGTGAATAGAACTCCACCACTTACTAATATCTTAAGTAAAATTCGTATAGCAATGAGTCGATTTGTCCATGGAATATTTAACTTCGGGAGTAGAATTGGTATATTTTGAGAAGGAAAACACTTGACCTAACAAACATTTAGGATGTACATAGCTCCTTATGACTTTCTTTAAAGGGATAGGTTCATCTCAAATCACCTCTCTTTTTATTGTTTTTATTGATAATAGCACAAATATCATTCACAATAAAAATTAAATCAATCACAGAACAATACGCCTCGCAGAAGAAGCTTCCGTTATTGGAAGCCAGTTGATCGGAAGCCAAAATCTAAACGCAAAAACTAATATCGTACACAGATCGTGCGGGCCAATGGCAATTAGCCAAGCTACAAACTACACTCGGCAGGTCATTATTTTCCATGGGTGGTATCATTTAATTTGCTCTTGGCTAATTGCCATTAGCCCGCGCCATCTGTGTACGGTATTAGTTTTTGAGTTTAGATTTTGGCTTCCGATCAACTAGCTTCCAATAAAGGAAGCTTCTTCTGCGAGGCGTATTGTTCTGTGATTGATTTAATTTTCATTGTGAATGATATTTGTGCTATTATCAATAAAAACAATAAAAAGAGAGGTGATTTGAGATGAACCTATCCCTTTAAGTAATAAGAATTACTACAACAAGGATCAACAATTTATCGCATGCAGTTATCGCAAGTGTGTAAATAAACAACAACTTTGATTTTTCCACCCTGAACCAAAACTCAAGCAAAATAGGAATAAAAAGAAGAGTATTAGCACTTGCAGTGCAGTAAAAGCCTCTTGCTAAGCCCTCGCTAAGCCCAAGGCAATTTGCGCTTCAGAGAAAATCAGCATGGCTTTCTGAGCTTTTTTTATAAACACACACGAAACAGTGCCATTCAACACTTTTTTAAACTAAAAGACGTAACGAACATATCTTGATCTACATCAGTCTGCAAGTAACTTTTGCTAGGCTACTACTATAAGCACAAAGTTGGGTGGATACTAGTGTAATAACCAATAACAAGCGTACATGGAAATATGTACATATTCAAGGGGCAGAAGTATACTGTACAAAAGTGCTCCAACAAATGTAGGTACGTAAAAAGCACCGTTCACCAACACCAGAAGTACACGAGCCATACATCATCTTGACCGAGCGTGTATCATCATCTCGTCATGTATATTTGTATTGTTTACTTATCTTCGTAACAAGCACTCAACACTTGGAGAAGAACGTCGGGCAATACACTCAAGATCTTCTCACTCCAAACATATCAGTGCATGGTTCGCTTACGAGACCTCGAACTGATCTGTGGTGAAGTAACACCAGGTTAGAGGTTGAATTACAGAATTACGGAATGAAATAGACGGTCATATGGAAATGTGAAAGATTGAAGTTAAGTTAAGGAACTCACTCCAAGCATATCATTGCCCGTTTCGTTTACGAGCTCTCTAACTGATTTGTGGTTACGTAGCCTTGGGTTGGACGTTACTAAACTTAAGGTATAAATGATAAATAGACCACCAGAACACTGAGTAGATCAGGTAAAGTCTATTGTCTGAGCCCACACCAACATATCATGCCTACAAGATCTCAAACTGCTTTATGAATGATGAGCTATCGGTAGTTGCTGGTCTACTGTAAGAGGAACGAGCATTATAATTATTACAGCCTTGCGTAACACTAAGAGTTACCAAATAATCAATTAATGAGTGCTCCCAGTTCCGGGAAACCCCCGGAGAAGAACCAAAAAGGGCTAGGCTCCTAGCCCCAAAACATAGGAAGCATGAAACTAAATACGAGCTGGACACGGTCGCCGACGTTTTTTAATTTGGCAATATTCGTCCATGTCCATAATGGTAGAACAGAGCCTCATCAAAACGGTTGGTGTTCCAAAACTACGCGGTAGCGTATCCAACAAGGATCGTAAATACAAAATACAAGGAACTAACATGAAGGAGAACGAATAAAGTTCAAGAACAATTACGCCGTACACATTAAATTCAAAGCCCCAGTGTATGCAAATGCAAGTCATAAAATGGTGCCAAGTGTAAATAGTTAATGTATGGACGTCGCGGCCAAACATTGGTACAATACGTGCACTGTAGAGGGGTCACACCCTTTATAATGAACCTTCAGCGTACGGTATTCTTGGTAACACCTCATGACAAACATTAGGGGCAGAAGATGTGCACTAAGACGTAGCGGAACATAATATATAGAATGTACGAATTGGTGGAAAATTAGAAAATCAGTAGAGTTTGAAGAGCGCACACAACAGCATCCCAAAATATTGTATATGTTAATTTATGTACCCTTATGTAACGGACGGGCACAGAATGGAATGATTTTAAAACATGGTGTATTGAGTGTTAGAGTAGGGGTTAATACTCTGTCTGTTTGTATGTATGTTTGTGTGTACGTACTCGCGTTATTCTCGAAAATTGTGGAGTATGCGTATGCAGTATAGTTTCGTGTCATAAAAAGTTTCAAAACGATTTTTTTAATTGTGGTGTCCACCCAAACTAGACGTAGGATAGAAACAATTGGGAACAATATGGCTCGTAGAGCAAAAAAATAGCATAGTCTAAAACTTTGACAATGTCGACGACGTGTACCCCGGTGTGACACCCTGACCTTTCACATTGTATAGAATGGTAGCAAGGGTTACGCAATCCCCTCAAGAACACCATGTGCCAATTAGATTGGTACCACTAGCGTGCATATGTCCATAAAATACGATAGGGTGCCCCGGAAGTCAAATGAAGAAAAATGAAGATAAGTTTTTCATCGCAATGCGCTTCTGTTTTTGTAGTTCTGTGTTACAGAAGACATATTTTATATTCAGAATAGTTGGTAATTATGATACAGTCTTCACTATGGTTTCTTATGACTTATGATTTAGATGAAACGAGACTCAATGGATTTCGTGTCGGGTTCGTGACCATTTGATGACCAGTTGGTGACTGTTTTCGTTGAAACTTGGTCACCACGTGGTCACGAAGTGGTCTACAAATAACCAGTGAACCGTCACCAAATGGGTTCACCCATTTCCTATGAACCCGTAAAACACGTGTAATAAACAACAAAAACAATGTGTCTCAACAAAAATACTCATTGCCTAAACTGTAAACTAATTAATTGCGTGAAAAGCGTTTCTTTATACGGCACTCAGCACTTCACTTGGATGTATTTATTTTAAAAAAATACTGCAAGTCAATACATAAAGTGAGTATTTATTTTAGTTCAAGTGAGGGGGAAAAAGTTAGTAATTTCGAGCAAATTGTATCAATTTTCAATCGTCATCATCTTCTTCGCGCCTGTTTTGTTGTGGAGCAACATGCTGCGGCGCAATTGGAGGCATAATTGCTGCCGGGACTCCGACGTGAAAACCGTGCGCCGCTTCAAATTCTTGCTGCATTTGTAATTGCTGAGCTCGCATCCCGCCAACGCGACCCATCTCTCGACGTTGATGACGCTAAAAGGATTATATTAGAAAAGAGATGCAAGAAAAGGTCTCACGCTGATCTCTTTTTATATTAACCCACTCTCTCTCTCTAAATAATTTTTTTTCTCTCACTCTAATAAATAAATTTTACATATTATCGTCTTTCTTTCTCTAGTAGTCCCTTCCGTCCCCTAATCTGTCTCTTCCCCCCCCTCTCTCTCTCTACCAAACAAGTCTAAGCGGGTGAAGCCAGGAATTTCGGTTCATCAAGGATAGAGAAGAAAATGTACCTCTTCCAGACTGAGGCAATTCCAGCAGATCGCTGAAAATCCGGCCATCATCATTATAAAAGCAGCAAATGCGCCGATACCCGCATCACTACACCGATCCGTGCAAATGTGAAGTTCTTCAACCTGAAGAGGATTCATTTATCTATTCCCTTTTTGTAGTTCAAGCGCGCTTTAGCCTGATTTTTGAGGTCGGTTACTACCGTACGTCTAGGTAGATCAGGTCTGGGACCTAAAGAACTTCAGGTTCTAAATTTACCTAGTTACCTTCGCCCTTAGGCTTAAAGGGAGAGGCCCACGAGAAAAAAGTGTTTCTTAATTTACTTGCACAGAATGTCCGGAATTCCAAAAATATTACTGTGAAAACCGCATTTCTTTACGCCTAGAACTCGCAGAGTTATTCCTCGGCAAACTGTTCGGCCAGGTACCGTAGTCAGAATCAATTTTTGCTCTTTTAGGGTATTAAGGTATTGGAAACAAATTGTTATAATGGTAGAAATGTTCTTCATTCGTTTAACAATCACTATGAAGAGAAAGAATGGCTAATGGATGGAGATAAACCGTAAAAACGTATTTTAACCTTTCTGGTTACGGTACGTGGCCGAACTGTTTGCAGTGAAATATCTCTGCGAGTACTTGGCGTAAAGAGATGCGGTTTTCACTGTAATATTTCTGAAATTCCGGACATTCTTTTCAAGTAAATTAAGAAAAACTTTTTTCCCGTGGGCCTCTTCCTTTAGGTCTTTAGGCTTAAGGTAACTTAGTCTAAAGACGTTAAGAAATGTCCCGATACCCACCATCATTCCAGTCCTTAGATCCTTTGCGCTGCATCCGATTTTTTCTCGAAACTTTCGCACTTTTATTCGCCACTCGTTGGTGGCGATATATCTGGGAAGTTGAATTTTTTTATGGGAAATGCTCATATTGATACAGTATAAGTAAAGAAGCAATCGTAGCCCTAGCTTACTGTAAGCGCCGAAAAAAAGTTACACTCAAGTTGTACAAAGACTGGCAGGAAGGTCCCGAAGATTTTTTATAGGTGTTTTTGGATGTTTTCAATGTTTCGTAAGAAAGCATATTAAACCAATTCAACGTAAGCGTCACGTGAACTCAATAATTCGTATTGATATTTTGCTCTCACGACTTATGTGAAAAGAAAGAGAGTAAAAATTACCGGTAAAGCGCGGACTTATTACTAACAGGTAAAATTCCGCAACCAACAGCATCGCGGGCACCTGAAGAAGGAATTTAGTGGTTCCATGCAACTTTAAATTCGACACAGTTCCCGCGCAAAAATGTTTTCGCCAGTATGGAGCGGCGAACACAAAGAAAGTTTCAGAATGCATGGTGGCACACTTGTGGCGCACCTTCCGCCTCCTCAGAGCGTCATGCTTTCGCGTTACGCCCTATTTCAATGCGGCGTTGGACTAGTGCGCTTCGCAACTTATTTGTTGACAATAAACCCCATAATTCGCCGTTTCTGTGTGAAAATCTTCGTCAGTGAAACCAGACGACACAACTCCTACCTATCCACATGCACACCATCTCTAACTCTCTTGTACTTGTAATATTGTTGTTGTCAAGTAAAAAAATGGAAGCCGTTGGATCTTGACAAAATTCCTGTTGTTTCCTCTCCAAGAAAAAGTTACGGCGTAACCTAAACCGCTTGGAAGCGATTAACATACATGATTTCTCTTCTAGAAATACCTTTATATTACGTATATAACGTGTTTGCCCCCAAATAATAATGCAACACACAGGAAAGCGTAGTCGGCTGCGTTGTAACGCATATTGTACTACTGACACAAAATACAGTACTCACAAGCCTGCCGCATCATCCCCACTGTTGTTTATGTACAAATCGGCCAACTGCTGTGCCATCATCCTTTCTTGTCTAAACGCGATAAGAAGAGCCTGAATAAAAGGTTAAAAAAAAACATTGTTGTACCTTGCATGGGTGGCACCATACATTTGTTAGCATCTGGGAATAAAAAAATACAAGAAATGGGGATTGCAAGTATCCCAAAAATTGCATGTGATACTGTCAGTACTACCGTATTTCTGCACGAAAACTGGAATAACATGAAACATTAAAAAAGTTCTTCGTGTACTTCCAACTTCCAAGATAAGGCAAATTTTCAGCATACTTGCAAATCCCAAAAATGGTTTGTTCACTTTTAGCCGTGTCCACTCTCATGTAAATTACCTTGTCTGTTTTGTTGTCCCGATTCAACCGTGGGCACCTAACACCCTCCGAGCATAGAATATATCGGTCAAACAATATGCGGGGACTTGAAACCGGCTCGTCAAAAATCTGACTCTGTGTTAAGTATATTGTGTCCTGTAATGGAATAAAATTTATTATGATAATTCAAATGCTAATTAAAATAATTCAATTTATATATCATGTTTTGTTCCACGTGGTATTTTCATTTTCCTGTGGATTTTTTTGTGCGAAAAGTGCCTTTCAGTTCGTCGAAAGTACTTCCGCGTACGCTTTTTCATGGAAGAAAAGAACACGTCTGGTGAGGAGACAGGCGAGAAAGAAACACCCACGAAATAGAATAGCAACTCCGCGTTTATAAATTTTTGGTAAAAATAACATACCGCAATTAGCAGTATTATGCTGAAATGAATAGTAATTGATTTCATAGTTAAAAAAATACAAATGTGCATTTGAAGAAAAATTCTTTTCTTATAGTTCTCATGTCTATGTTAAAATCGGTCTCACGTATGTGTTCGTAGTTTGTATGTATTATGCGAAACAATGAGTTTCGAGGTGAAAAAGAACGCCGCTCCCTTGAATTCTCATTGCTATTTCTTGACGAAAAAATATTTTCTTGATAAAATATTATCGATTTCTTTTAAATGTCCTGTGCGGTATGCTAATTTGAACCCATCTCCGAGCAACGCTACAGTATGACACACTTACTTGCATTTCAGGCAAATGAGCGCAAAGTTCAAATGGTAGAGCACGCGACGCGTTGGAAGGGCTGCGTCACGGTTTGTTATTTTTTCTCTAACCGTCTGAATCTCTGCAGTTATCGATCTTTCATTCGGAGCGGTTTGCGTTCGCGGTTATTTTCTATGCTTTTTTTTGCGTCTCTCGAAATACATATTCTCTAAGTTCGCGCGCACCCAGTTTTTCGAATAACCTATTTTTCTGTAGTTGTGGCCTATTTTGTTGAATTATCGATTGTTGCTTATTGAATTATTGATTACTTCTTGCACCGAAAATAAATACATGTAAAATAAATACGCATTTGTGAGACAATTTTTTTTCAGTTTTGTATTCTTCAATGAATTGAACTTGATTGTGTGAACGATATGGACTCGGATGCCTCCGATGTAAGTCTATTTTCATTTGATGGAGTTTTATGTTTTTGGCGAGGGCAGTATGTGTATTACTAGTACTGTTTGGACAGTCTCCATAATTTCCATCGAAAAGTGAGCTTTTTTCGCAGGTGAGGGAGCTTCCTCGTATCTCAGATATTTTGGAAAACACTCTGGATGATGCACCACAACAATCACAAGTGAGTTATTTATTACTTTTATAGAATTATATTACCTTATATTTTATTCACAACTACGGGATGAGCGACAATTATGGATTTGGTTCCCCGAAAACACAAGTGATTTCCTGTCACAAATATATTGATGAATGACATGCAAACTTGCAAGTTCCCACTCTAATGTTAGTAGTTTACTGTATTAGCGGTACTAGTGTACTTTACGTGCCTCAGCGGGGTAAAAAAAATGGGGTCTTTTCATAATACGTAATTGGCCGCGCTGATTGCGAAAAAGTAGGTCACTTATCAACTAAGGGCTTCCTAAGGTCGTTAGTGCCTCTAAGACATTTTTGGGGCGCTGACGGCCTAAAGAAGTCCTTAGATGCTAAGTGACCTACTTTTTCGCAATCAGCACGACCAGCTACGCATTATAAGAAGCGTTTGGGGAATTTTTTTACCCCACTGCGGCACATTGGTACTGGTGATGGTTTTTGCCTGAGCCGCAATCTTCTATCAACGAGGAGTTTCAGGTTGAATCCTTATTCTCAAATGAAAAGTCCCCTGGACGCGGCCGTCCGCGACTGTTTCCATTGGTAGACTTGGCAGGGACGTCCACTAAGGGGGACCCTCCAAATAAGGTACGTCAAGCATTAAGGACAGGGACTTAGAACAACTCCACGTTATATGCACATACTAATCGATTGTATGCACATAAGAATCGAAATTACTTTGAGAGTAATTAGTGGTCTGTCATAATTGAGTACGTTGTACATCTATCACGAGACAACTCCAAATGCATCACCAGGGTCGAAAGAGCTACGACTAGGAGGGTATATTGTGAAAAAGTAGTGTAATTATTCCCACTTGCACTTAATTATACACAGACATATGCCCCTGGAAAGATGTGCGTTCAGTGTTCTCTCAAAATCCAGCGCGGTGCTTTTCTATTGTTTTTTTTATGAGCCCCCAACATTCTGTCAGTTAGAAGTTAGTTGCAGGTCCAATCCTTATTCTCCAATGAAAAGTCCCCCGGACGACCACGCGGTCGTCCGCGAAAATTCCCATTGGTAGACTTGGAAGGAAATAAGGTACGTAAAAACGTAAGTACTGTCTGAGACCTAGAACAAATGCAGATGCACGTTGTGTGCATTCTGCATTCTATATAAAAGAGAAAACGAATTGGATCAATAGACGTATAAGTGCACCCCCATTCGTTGTTGATGTCGATCGGGACACTATTTAATAGAACCTCCATTTGTAATATAAAGAAACTTTATTCTCGGTGAAATTTCCTTTTACCGTAATAAAACTGCACTGCACTACAGTGTATCTATTATAAGCCCGAGTGGCATTTGACTGGCTCCGGCCAATATGTAGTCTGTATTCTTGTAGTCAATTAATTTCGAATGTTTGTTAATATTCAGGGCGCGTTCGGAATTGCGAAATTAAGAAAATAAATTAAAAAAATGTTGTTCTTGATGGACCGATGGACGAAAAAAATGTTTCAAACTGAAATATCCTGCTGGTGTGAGATACCACTGATACCAGACAAGCAGAGACTTTGTTTTCGGTCAATCCCGAACGCGCCCTCGTTGTTTCCGACTCGGACAGGTCAATTATCAATAACTTCCTAAAGACGAGAACCTCTGTTTTCAGCGTCCAGTCCCCGCTCGAAAGCGATCTCGTAAGACGAAATCTCGCTCTGTTGTTAGTGATTTCTCCGTGGATTCCAGTTCTAGAGATGGTTCTTCTGACATTCTAGAACTTTCCGACGACGATGACGATGTGCTCGATTCTCGAGCTAAGCAGGTTGGCTTTTAAAATATTAAGTTGGGCGCGTTCGAGCTGTAATTTGTACTCGCTAAACTCGCTTCCCATTCCATTGTGGCTTAAATTTAGTAGTTTTTTTTCTGCCCAACGGTCCAACTCGAACTCGAACGAGCCTTTTGTGTTTGGACTCACTATGTATATGAACTTTGCTGGCGCACGATCCGCTACGTCCGAATACTAGATTTTTTATGTGGGATGATAGTTTCCGTGTGTGAATTGATCGCTAGATATGGTCGTTTAGTTGAGGGTCGAGCCTTTGTCTACCAGTAATGTTTAATGGTAATTTTACGCACTGATTTACATGTTGGGTATTGTAAATATTTTTTTATCGTAAATGTATATCTCTCCTTATAGGACAGTGGAAGCGATCCCGAATACTCAGAATATTCGTATACTCCTGGTAATCGACAGCGGAGGAAACGACGTGTATGTCTTGTCTGTCTTTTTTTGAATGAGAATCAAGAGTCGTAAATTGGCAATTGTTGATTTACATAAGTTAAATGGTTGTTTTGGGAATTTCAGATTGGATTCTAACACAGTATTGTGCAGTGATGTAAATGCTACTTTACTGTTTTTTTTTAGATCCCAGCGACGTACAATGAGAGAACTATATTCATGGAGAGTATGGCTGTGGCTAGGGCAGCAAGAGAGGTGCTTTTTATTGAATTATGAAACACTTGGTCTTTACTCCGTCCCCAATCTAATATTTGTAAATGTGTAAATCAGTTTACATATCTTGGTATAATTCTATGTAGGATGCGACATTCATCTTTGTTTGTAAATATCCTGTTCAGGGTATTAGTCGAAAGAATGAGCGTCCACGAAAGCAGAATTCTGGTCCTGTGAAAGGTATATCCTTTATTTTCTCTTTGACACACACCTGACACGCATACACATACCATGCACACACATACATACATACACACAACAACACAACACATACAACACAACATACATACCACAAACACACACACCACACACACACCACACCCACACACACACACACACACGTCACACACACCCCACACACACACACCACACACACACCCACACACACACCCACACACAGACACACACACACACACACATCACGCACACGTCACATACACGTCACACACACACGCGTACACACACGGCACACACCACACACACACCACACACACACACCCACACACACACACACACACACACACATCACGCACACGTCACATACACGTCACACACACACGCGTACACACACGGCACACACGTCACACACACCACACACACACATACACACACACACACACACACATCACGCACACGTCACATACACGTCACACACACACGCGTACACACACGGCACACACACCACACACACACATACACACACATACACACACACGCACGCGTACACACACACACACACACACACCCACAAAGAAACACACACACACATACACATACACATACACATACACCGGGTAAGATTGTATCGTTGTATCGTAATTTGATAGAAAGTTCTCATTTAGCATCCTTTCCAGCACCTGCAAGCGGTCGTATTACGATGACTCTGCGGCAAATGGCCAAAAAACACGAGCCAGATAGGGTCAGTTTCCGTTCCATTTTGTACATTTCTCCTATTATTTATACTTCATTTTTATACTTTATAGCTTTTATATACTTATATTATATACAACATTTTATATTTTCTTTTTATATATTTGTATACTTATTCATACTTTTATTTATATAATTATGTATTATACTTTTTTATACTTTACACTTCTGTTTCCATTCCTTGCGCTCACTTTTGACTTTTGATCGTCAGAATGCTGTATCTTATGTGTATCAGGTGTGCATGAACCATGAACTATGTAGATATCTGAATCAGTATTGTACCTACTTTGGGAAATTAGCGTATGATACGCATATCCTATGTATCCTGTACAAATATCCCAAAGTAGGTACAATACGGCTTTAAGAGTTCTCGTGTCGCTGAAGATTCAGAACATTATTGTTGGCTCATAACCACTACCACTATCATGGTTTTCTATTTTGTAAGCTAGCATTCGCGTAACTTTTTTTTTGTTGATATTCCTGAGTCCCTGAGCTTGCTGCCTTGTGCAGTCTGTAGTTTGAATTCTAAGTTGTAATGTTCTAAGTTGTAATGTTCGTTGTCGTTTCAGGAGAATCCCTTTCTTCGGACTTCTGGAATCGCTGCTATTATTCCATGGCCCAAGGATCCCAGAATCCCGTCTCCGGACGATAGAGTGTTCGTAATGAAGGTAGGAGAATGGGGTCTTAGCTCTTATTGGCGCTGCTTGTATTCCCGCATGTTGTGTGTTGCTGATAATTTTCATTTTTCTTCAAGCGGCATGCTCATGGTACAGTATCCGTATCCCCAAGCGTTGTTTTCAAATTAGTGCTATTCAATGTGTTTCGGCAGATAATTGAACACAGTCACGTTAAGAAGGTGTACTCTTCATGGGGGCAGACCCATTATTAATAATGTAGAATAGGCACGTGCCGAGCCTTAGTGCCTTAGGACTCCCGAGGTTTTAGAATAAAAGACAAGACACAATTCTTATCGTTATTCAGTTACGTTAATCACATTCTTTTAGGTCGAAGAACAGTCTGTGATGCAAAAGCAGTGTGGAGGATTTCGTCGATTTGTGAAGAGCATCAGTGACGTGGTTTTGTTGGATTTGTTGTGAGTTTCGGTTTCTTTTTTTTTGCTATACCATCGTTATCCTGTAACAGTTCTTGTATTCAGTGAAAAAGACATTTATATAGTTATGTGCTAAGAAAAAGCAATACAGAGATACTCCATAACAGCCTAATAGCCCATATCCTTAATGTAGTAAGTGGCGGTTTATAAAATAGGCAGCAATCAGAATAAGATATTTTTGTTTTGTTTCAGTCAACGTGTTTCCGCTGCGTATTGTGTTGATGGAGCTGACGATTTTGTGAAACTTCAACAGACTCTACGGTTCACTGTGAGTTCGTTCTTCTTTATTTTTCTTACAGCTGGTGCTGGATTACAGCTTTATATTGTAGGTTCTACTAAGAAGTTTGATTGGATTTTGGATTGTGGTGATTTTTGAGTAACTAGTTACATATACTCTATCGCATTTTGTCTATCTAGAGTTTCCATTAAATGTTTAAATGCAGGAAGACCGCAACGCCGTAACAGACGATGAAGCAGTTGTAAAGATGAATATAATCAGTAACCCTTTAGTGGAACTCTCTGGACGAGCGTGTGAAGCTAGCCTGGGAGCTGATTGCACGACGAGATGTGATGGTGTCCCACCAAAAGAAACATCCTGAGGAGGCTGAGATTGTCACTTTAGGTAAGTTGCTCCCGGATTACTGTATTTCATAGTTTTGACATATGTTGAATTGTTAGTTTGAATCATTTTGTTTACTGCGATCTCCTGCATCCCAAATTCTTTGGTCAAATGTAATTTTAGGAAGAGGTTTAGCTATTTAGCTTTTGCTGGGAACTTTTGAATTGTATGTGGTTTCGTAGCATGGGACGTGTACGAGCCTTATTGAGCGTTTGTATCGTTATTGTACATTACTATATTCTAGACGATGAAGATGTGCAAATCGTCACCGATGAGAACACGAAACCAGAGAATTTGGGGAAGCCAACAGAAACGTCCGATATCGATATTGTGATGGAAAAGGCAGCGGAAAACGGTACCGAAAGCGGAATTCCGGCGGAAAACGGGACAGAAAAAAAGGAAGAAAACGGAATTCCTTCAGTTCAGCCAGAAGTAGATGGAAGTGTAATTGGGGGCGATGGAACTGCGTCTGGAAGGGGTGTGTTTGTTTTTCGAATACTTTGGTGTTTCTTAATATAAAATGGTGTTAAGACTTGACCGACGACCCTCGACTTTGATTTCAATTACGGTTACGAGTTGTGTAAGATAGTAATGTTCGGTACGGTTTGCTGAACGGTTTGCGGAACGGTTTATGGTTACGGTCCGGTACAGTAGGGTACAGTCCTTAAGAATAAGATTGTCGATGCTTCTTGTCACATAGTCACATCGTGTACTTTCTAGATTCTGGTCGCCGTTCAGAAGAGACACCGGAAGTAGCTGCGGAGGAGAAAAACGTTCCAGTGGACCTACGGGATTCCACTTCTTTGCTTGAACCGGTTAGTTTTATAGTTTTTAATGTTGACTCAACATGTATAAATGGTTGTTTGGTGTGCTCTTCGTGATTTTACGCACCGATTTGTGCTCAGTGCCCAGATTTGACTTCGTCTGAGTAAATTCACAACTATAATAGCCCCGCCCTTTGCACTGGAAAAGTACGTCTTACTGTAGAGTTATTGAGACTTCTTATCCTTGTAGATGGCCTCGACGTCGTCAACGTCACCAGTAGAGAAGGACATAGCAATGACGGAGGAAGTTCTGATTCCAAGCGCGGACAACAAAATCGTAAAGCGCAAGAAGAGGGAAATCACGCTAACAAAGGAACAAATGGATGAAATGCCGAGAATGCCGTTCTGTGAACAAACGTTTATAGCTGGACACATTGAGCGGTAGGTTGATTTTGGTTTGGGTACGATACCTTTTATAACCTCTACGTGGCAACAGGAGGCGCCTCGTTTCTTGTGATTTTCTCGCCTTTTTTCCTTAGTATTGTATTTCTTAGATTTTTGCGCGATCTACTTTTTTCTATTGCCTTTGCCTCACAAATTGAATGCAAATATAGGTTTCATCTTGAATTGAAATGTTTCAGAGTTCGCCCTGATCGCCACGGTTTGAGTTGCCCATTATGCGAAGAGGGTACTGCGGAGGAGTTGTACACTTTTCGGGAAATAATTGTGAGAATTTCTTATTTTCTAATCTTCTAACTGGTAGGGGACAGGGACTTGTCAGTAGCATCCGATTTATTCAACTTCTAGAAAGCTCGTGGCTTTTGTATTTGCTAGGATTGTTTTCGATATCATTATTGTGTGATTGATCAGTTTGTGAAAAACAAAATTTGTCTGTCGGAGGATCTGTTACGGCGCAAAACATTCTAGAAAAACATGTTCAGGATCACGTGCATGCGATGCATTTTTGCGCACACCACTATGGTTGCCATCTTTGCGGACGCGTTTTCACCACGGCCGATCAACTCCGCGCGCACCCCGATTGTGTGGGCATGGCGGAGTACAGTTGCCAGAAGTTGGCCAGTTTGACGCGATTGCTGGAGGGTGGAAATGCGGAGGAGGCGGTTAGTATTGTTGCGGTCTCTTTTGGTTTTAAAAATTGGAATTAGAAAATCGGATATGTAGGAGTAGGGTCCGATATTTTTGGTCACTCGGTGCTCTGGATTTGCCAGTGAAGTACTTCGTAGAATGTTGTTCATTAGTGAAGAGGATCTTAGATAGACAATTAGGTAGGTAGGTTACTGTAGTACATGTGGAGCATTATGTTCCTGCGGTGTGGGAGTATAGATGAAAAGTTTATGGAAATGACATTCTTTTCTTGCACTACCCGGCGACCCTGCGCACCTTATTGTTAATAAAATGAAATGCTGTTCAGATGAAGAAGATCAACTTCCCGATGCAATGCGCCCTTATGTACCTGACTTGTGCCGATTGTGGCCTTTGCTTGCCAATCCGTTCGAAATTCGACCAAATTGCTGTCAGGCAGGGACTCTATATGGTATTCCAGGAGCAGTGGAGGTTTATGATTCGGACTTTGGTGAGTTGTGTTGTACGTAGGCGTTTGTCAAGTTAGTGATTGTAAGAAAGTTTGTTTCCCGTTATCGGGCCACTGTATCTACCATTAGATTGCGAATTTGTTCTCAGAATATAGTTATATTTCATATATGTATTGCATAATTTGTCCCTGTGTTCTAAATTGCGTGATGTGTTTTTCGGCTGATTGTTTTCTACATGGTGTCGAATTAACAAACTAGTAGCGTAGTAACACTGTTTATTCTCCTCGATTCAATACAATTTAGTCTCTGCACAACTGTGAATCTCTGGTGCCTTTTGTGATTTACATGGCGGAGGAGCCTGAAGAAGCGTTGGATGAGGTATTGCTGTTATTTTGATCTCGATGTTTTTTTGACGATACCGTATACGGTATAAATACCATAACCTTTTGTCCTTACCGCTTACCGCAACGTGTGGTCTGACATTTACGATTAATCTCTACATACGTACGTACTCTTTTACAGCTGAAATTGCCCGTTGTGCCGTCAGTATGTATGAAAAACATGCCGCTAAAGTGTGAGAAGTGCGAGGTTGAGGAGTTCAGTACAGGTTAGTTGTTTGATATTTTTGTTTTCTTTACATTTTTTTGATTGTTGGTTTGTTTGTAAGTTTGAACTGTTCGTTGTCAGTGATCAGTTCGTTTTTTTCCACGTTAGTGATTACATTTTCTTTTTAAATTGAATTTATTGAATTCAATTAATTAATTAAGTGTTAATTGTAGTCGAAGAAATCGAGAACCATTTCCTATTGCCCGAACACGAGGAAACGCAACGCACATGCAATGCCAAGTACTGTGGGCGTACATTTGGAACGGAAGTGTTTTTCCAGTGAGTTCTAGTTCTCGCCGAAATTTTTTTTCATGATTAAGCATTTTGTCTTTATTTATTATACTTACTTGCGATAAGTTTGGCCTTTTTTACTTTTTAAAGGGCATGTCAAGCCTGATTCACAAATATTCTATAACACGCTGTCACAGCTACCGTAGTTTACACAATTTCTCTCGCGCTCTCCTCTTTTTCTTTGCTGACTTAAACAAATTTCTCTCGCGCCCTCCTCTTTTTCTTTGCTGT
Source organism: Pelodera strongyloides (assembly GCA_036852015.1). NCBI lineage: Eukaryota > Metazoa > Nematoda > Chromadorea > Rhabditida > Rhabditidae > Pelodera > Pelodera strongyloides. The sequence continues at coordinate 7,611 of JAANDG010000738.1, read as the reverse complement.
CTAACAGCAAACGGTCCTGCGGCAGAGAATAGTTCTGATTTTGTCCACACGACTCGAATCCCATACTGAAGGAGTTTTTTGGAGGGGTTTGAAATCGTTTTTCTTCTTACATGAAAGTTTTTGTTTATTTTCATTTTCACTTTCCTTACCTTCAAAAGGCAAGCTTTTTTCTGAGCCCAACATGCAAAACCGGCTTGACAGTCCCTTTAATGCTAATTGTAAGGTGGGTATTAATTAGGCACTTTGGGAGGAAAATAAAACGCTATGATGGAATGTGGACTATTCAGTAAGTATTGGCACAGAGAAATGTCCTTGTTGAAACATTCCTCTGCATTTGTTTTTAACCGAATTAATATTTCGCTCCGCTGATGGCTTGTAAGTTTTTTTAAATGTATTAAAGCGAAATACCGGCCGGTTTTTGAAACACGGCGGGTACACCAGCATTATTAAGCAGCTTATGCAAATGAACATAAATTAGAATAAAAATTCGAGTAACTTAGCATAAATGCGTAAGAATTAAGTTGTACACGATGCGTTTCAAAAACCGGCCGGTATTTCGCTTTAAAGTGTACTAGTGTACTGAGCTGTTAACTATTTTCAGGCGTCATTGTTTGGAGCAACATCTGCCTAAATCGTTGGTATTTGCCGATTATTTGACCACTCAATGCAGGATGTTCCCGCCAGCCGGTGACCTCTGCTCGGCTCCACGATTGGGAGCACAGGTACGGTAACAAGAGTAATTAGCATATCACCACGCAATTGTGAACTCTTACTTCATACTGTATAAATATACCGGTTATAACTATACCAAATGGTGAATCTGGAAACGAAACCATAGGAAGTATCAGTAAATTATCAGTATACCGTATCACTTCATCTGTATGAAGGATGACAGTGCCAAAGCCTGAAGCTCTCAAAGTTTATGGTTGTTGTCAAATGTGTGAATCAGTAAGGTTGCCAGTTTTTGGTTTGGATAACCATTGAATTATGAAATGTGATAGGATCGTCCAAAGTTTCTCGCAATCTTATTATCTTTATATATTAATATATAATATCTTTATTTATAGGGAACGTCGGAATCGTTTTCGGATCTGAAATTACCCATTGGAGGTGTTGGAAAGCTCAGTGCCGGCGAAGTCGAGAGTTTTGTAGGTTTTTGTTATATTATATTTCTTTTATTTTCTTGCAGTTGACCTAGATCATAATTGCTTTTCAGCCATGTATGTGTTAAATTTGCAAGACATTGGATATATTCTATTTGAAAATCATGTGTCTTTTTTAAAGCGAAATATCGGTCGGTTTTTGAAACACATCGAGCAACACATTTTTGAAACGCATCGAGCATTGTTATGCATCTTATGCAAAACAACATTAATTTGAAAAAAATCGAGCAAAATTAGAGCAATCGAATACGTAAAAGACTAAATACGTAATAATACAGTTGTCCACGATGCGTTTCAAAACCGGCCGGTATTTCGCTTTAACCATGCTAACCTTACGGTTTAGGTCGAGCCCTTTGAATCCACTCTCTACCCCAAGTTGTTATATGCGGAAGAAGCGAAGCAGAAGAAACTTGCTGAAAGTCAGGAGAAGAAAAAGAAACGCAAAAAAGATGACAGTGATGATGACGATGTCTTTGACTTGATTCGGGAACTTGAAGGGCCTCAGGCACCCATGGATCTTGGGTACGGTAGAATTGTGTAGATTATTTTATATTAACTTTGTCTAATCGATTTTGGGTACGGTAGAATGATTTTTTTTTTAATAATTTTGTCTAATCATGTGATAATAGTGATAGTCTAGTATGCACAATACGTTTATTTATGGTAGTTAGTAGTTATTATGAATTCCTTTTAAAGGAGCGTGCACTTGAGCGTAAAAGCGTAAAGGATTGATTCTTGACTTGTTTAGCTACGAGCATCACGGTCGTCTGTGGTTGCAAGAGACGGATGCCGAGAGTGCGCACCGAAGTTTGGCTGCAAGAATTTTTGGAGAGGTGAGTTTTTTGGCTTCGTGGGCTCTCGCTAGGGTATGGTACCTGGTACCACGTACCAACTGCTGCTCTCTCGACCATCTCTCCTCTCATATCTCTCTCTCTCCGGGAATGACAGAGGGGAGAATTTCTTCAGGGTTCTTGCATATTGTTTCTTTTTTTAGCATCCTGCATCGCGTGACTTCTTGTCCGGTTCGACGACACGATTGTTCAACAACAATGAGATGATGTCACAATTGGGTACATCTGGAAAAGAGGAAGAATGTGCTGCGGATGTTAAGGTATGCCTATTTTGCGATAATTTTTTTTCAATGTAATGTACGCTCTGAAATTGTTTTGTTGTCCCTCCTTTGACCCTAGCCTGTTCTCTCTCTCTCCCTCACACTATATCTATATCCTATCACTCTCACTCACTCACACTCCTCAGTCACTCTCTATCTCTATAGAATAAACACCGATGCAGGACAGCTTACCTCGGAATTTGGTAATTAAACCAATCATTAATCATTATATCTTGGCTTTTTTAGGTGTCATATGAATTGGAGGTGCCTCACAGTGCACTGGCTGATTCGTGGCAGCAGGCGATGGAGTTCACTGTTGCGCTTCCGGTTAATTGCCATATGTCTTCGTGTGACGTTTCCGTACTCAACGATTTCTTGTTGTTCGATGAGAGGTTTGTTGCTTTCTTGTGTGTCTTCATTCGGTTGTCTGTGTTCTTGTGTGTCTTCAGTCGGTTGTCTGTGTTCTTGTGTGACTTCAGCCGGTTGCCTGTGTTCTTGTGTGTCTTCAGTTGTCTGTGTTCCGTGTGGTGTCGGTGTGTCTTCGTTTCTTTTAAATTCTCATCAAAATTGATTGAAATTAGGACTAGTTAGATTATTTGGGTTGGAAAGAAAGCCTCGGATTTGGATTACTTGTTGTACTTTTGATTTTAAAATTTTAAAATCTACGCTTTAAGGAAGTTCATATTCAAAGTTTGCTTATGCCATGTTCACGTCGTTTAGTTTTGGTCTTATCGTCATAATATAGTAGTGATGTATACTTAACCTTGAAGGATTTACTTTACTCTTGATTTGTGTATAGATTGAATCAGTTCACCATGCGTATTCCTAATTTCTTCAGGGTTTACTACTGTCATTGTGGCACGATTTGCAAAGGAGTGATCAGTGGACAACATGCAAAACAGTGTTTTATGCGTGCGAAACAGATTGTCGAGTGTGATTTGGATATGGATGAACATGTGAGTTTGTGGTTTTTCTTTGTGTTATATCGATGAATTTTTGTAAAATCGCGCATAAGCCATGAAAAGCTGTGGGAGCATCTTTCGGAGGCATATGGTAATTTGTTATTTGAGTGAAACACATGGATAATGCAATACCTCCACCTCCACCTATAAAATTTGTAGTGACAAAAGGAATTTCAGTAATTTCAGTTGGAGTTTTATATGTTTTATGACGCGCCAATTCGGTATGCATCTATTTTATGCAGTCGATATGAGATGAGATGAATAGGAATGTATTATTCTACCCTCAACGCCTCTATACAATGTGCAGGAGGGCAGGAGTTCTGCGGAACATGTCAGGAACAAACTTTGAACATTGTACTATTATAAAAAAGGTGTACTCTTTAAGAGAAAACGACTTATGTTTTTGTTATTATATATTAGATCTCGGTGCTCTACTCGCCTCTCTGGCCGTCGGACAATCGTGTTTACTGTCGAATATGTGATGAATCTTCATGTGGAATATCTGGTTTTCGATTTCATTTGCTCAGCAAGCATGGAATGTATGCTCCTTTTCTGGAAAGGGAGTCTCCAGTGAAAAGTAAGTTGTTCTTTTTTTATTAAAGTTTTTTTGTACTAGCCAAATTTGTTGCCTATTGTAATTTGTTGCCACCAATGTGGCCTATATTCTTGAGCTTAAAGAAGTAGAACAGCCGGTTTTAAGCAATTTTATTTGCGTACAATACACGCACCCTATGCTTTAAAAACTGACTGTTGTGCCACTTGAAAGATATGACCAGCTGTGACATTCTGATATTGTTGCATTATCCCTTTGCAGTCCCAATGTCCGAGCGAGCGCTAACTCCATTCTACCGCACTTTCTCGGCACAATTGGCCGACGTGGATCTGGGAATACCTTCGAACGGTCTACTGAACAAGCTACCAGGTCACTTATTGATTCGTGACATTTTTTTGGTAACGTACCGATTCACAAACTATATATCATACTGTTTTAATTTATAATGCGTCCTTGTGTATTGTTGCATGTATGTATTGTTGTTTGTATTGTTGTATGTATACGCAATATGCCGTTGGTAAATGTATTTTGTCTTGTATTTTAATTTTTCAGAACCTGTTAAAGAGAAAGTGCCATCACGACAGCCTACCTCTATATATGCTGCTGCTGCTGCACGGACTACGACAGGGTCGTATGCCCCTTACCCCGGAGCGGGAGAGAGGTTAGCTTGCGTTTTTCATTACCGTTCTTTCAGTTTTCCTTGTATTTTTTTTATTACTGTACTATCTTTTGAAATGTGGAATTTTTTCCTTGACGTTACGCGCTTATGCTTGCTTTTTCTTGACATTTTCCGCAATTTATTGCTTTTAGGCGAACTTCAATAGCCGTTCAACAGGCTAGAGCGCAGGCAAATCGTTTTGCTGCAACAAGGTGGGATTTATTTTTATATTTGTGTTTGTGGCTCTTTTCTTTGGAATGAGGATCTTGCTTTTGAGCGCACATGAGTGAATTGATGCTAGGTATAATTATGAAGACCTGGCATGAAATAGCATAAATTAGGGATGAATTTTCAACACAGACTGTGTGAGGAGCCTTGAGAATGCATTATCTTATGCGGTGATATGAGAGTTACGGAATTAGCCATTAGCGCAGAGGCTCCTGGCTCTGGTTGCGGTAAATCGCGCTTACCCGCTTAGTTTAGCACTCCTTCAATCTGGGTACCGCCAGCTCGCACTGTGCGTCGTAATGGTAATGTGTCACAGTCGTGTACTTTGTGTGCCTTTGATGATCTTCAAGGTGGATTCATGATCAAGGCACATTTTAAACAGGTTGGCATTTTAGAATAATCTAACATTGTATCTTTAAAATCGAGAACATAGCTTATCGATTGCAGTACTGTAGAACCTTACATGTGGGTTCTACGGTAATGCAGCTTAGTCATATATGGGGGCGGTGTCCAGTATACTTTTCAAAAAACCGGTGTTATGTCGCTTTAATATGTGCAGCGCAAACAAACCGTTTCAGAACCACAGCTTCGTCTGCACTAGTTGCCTGGGAATGTATTGCAATGGCCGGGCGCTGTTTGAGCACCGCACTTCTGGTGGATGTTCTAAAGTTATTGAAGGTGCGTTGGGTTTTTAAGGATCATTAATTGTTTGCGGTGACGGTGACGTATTCGTGGATTGTGAACTATCAAATGTAACTGTACGTTCAAACCAAGCTCGTGATTCTAGACTGATGTGTACTTGTTCTAGATTTTTTAAGCGTAGTACACTTCCGTAGCATAAAACAGCCCGCCAATTGGGGAAGATCACCTAACGATCCGTAATGCGTAATGCATTATATGCAAATTAGTCTACTGCCCAGGATCTTGAGATGCGGACCTAATTCATTCGGACTTCGTACATGCAAACAAATAAACAAAACTATGCTTCCAAAAAAAATAAGATGTTTTTAGCGCATTGTATCAATTCCGGCGCGTCCTCAGAGACCGTGGAAGTGTTGTGCCCTCTTTGTTCTCTTGCCGGACATCCAGAACGCATTGTCGATCATCTAAGAATGCAACACTTTGACAAGCTCCGAATTTGCAAGAATTCGGGAATTGTGAGTTGTTTTTCGTTCCATTTAGGGTAGTATATCTCGCTACCGCTCATGGGTACAGGTTGGTGCGTGCAGAACCACCTCCGGATTGGGTTTGACCACCACCGGAAGCAACTCCAAATTAATATATTTGACCGAAACATGGCGTTTTATTAAAAAGGTCTACAACTAAGCTAAAGAAACCACCCACATTTACGCACGGAAGTCGGAATTTATACCCTGCGTACCGCTACGGCTTTTGTGCACGCTCATGGTGTAGGGAGCTAGCGTTCTGCTTCTGCGGCCGTGTTCACCAACGGGTTTTATTCCGCTATAAGCGATAGCTGTTGTGTTGCATCATTATCGGCAATGATTTGTTTCTTACCATAAGAATAGGAACTTTATTCAGTTTTTTTTTCAGATCCGACCGGCCGTTACCAGTATTAAGTTGGCGCCAAAGAGTGGACAGTTTGCTGCGACGCGGGCGATACCTGCAAAACAGGTATGTTAACTTGGCTTATGTGTGTGTGTTGTGTGTGTGTGTGTGTGTGTGTGTGTGTGTGTGTGTGTGTGTGTTCCAAAAGACGCCGCGTTTCCTATCCGTTTTGTAGATTTCCTAGAATTCACTGATATTTCACTTCACTGTTCTCTAGCTTGTAAATTTTGTTTGCATGCTTTTCAGGCGCTATATGTTTATCTCTTTTTAGGCGTCGCAGGCAGTCTCAGCCTACACTCCACAGCAAACTGTGAACCAGAAACCGAGCAATGACGTGCAAACGAGCTCGGAGCAGCAGCAGGGACAAGCGCAAGTTCGGACCATTAGTGAGTTTACGTGATTCATACAAGTGTAGGTAATGCTACAGTGTAAGTAATTCTATAAGTGTAAGTATTGATTAAATCATTAAATGCAGAATAGAAAGATATCGGTACGTTAGAATTAAGAATATCATGAGCGAACATTGTCCACTGGCTATTGGTTGACTATATGTAAGGCATTGCGTTGAAGTGTTAATGTAGTTAAAGCGATATAGCTTCCGGTTTTTGAAAAGCATCGTGGATCAGGATAACTGAATTCTTATTGTATTTATGCAAATTTGCTCGAATTTAGCTCAATTTATGTTCATTTGCATAAGCTGCATAAGAATGCTGGTCTCCTTGATGTGTTTCAAAAACCGGCTGGTATTTCGCTTTGAAGATGATATGCTATAATAATATAACGATCTCTTTATTTCAGGTCATTCAAACAGGACCATTCAGGTTGGCGTATGTACAGTGTGCTTTTGTTTGTTAATTAAAAGAATAAAACAAAGACGAAGGTAAAGTGCATCACGCTATATCAACGGAAAGGAAATACGGAAATCCACAAAAACGATACAGGAGGTCTTGCAGAGCAGACCCTTTTGTTTTTCTAGTAATGTCCTGAGGTCAAGAAGTGGGGAAAATTTTCGTACCCTTCCACCAAAATTGGACATTTTTATGTCCCTATAGAGGTCAACCCTTCCATCATTTTTGCACTTTTCCACGAATTTTCCTGTAATTTGCTAGAAAAGGGGCGTGGTTTAGACACCCTTCCACCAAATTTTACCCATTTTTCCATGAATTTTTTTGCGTACCCTTCCACCAATTTCGGACTACTGAAAACAATTTCCACCACTTCTTGACCTATGGTAATGTCCTAACAAACAAATGTAAATGTTCCGCGTCTTGATAGACTTTTATTGAGAGCAGAGAACGTAAAGTTATTGCCTTTATAGGCCAAGGCAAACTGCGAGTGTATCATCTGCGGACTGTACTGCAAGACGC